>JAJOZX010000074.1:2190000-2240835 GCA_023014485.1 Bathynomus jamesi
TTACAATTAACGATATTCACTCAAAGTACAACTAAACATTCTCAAAATGGAACCATGTATGAAAATATAAGAGACAGTGTTGCCACTTTTGTCTGAGGTAAATCCACAAAAAATGTAAAAATTCCACAAAGTGGCAACACTGATGAGATATCATAGGATGGCAGCGCTGCCAGGCGTATGTAATTTATGCTCAACGCTCACCTACGCGGCCACATCAACCCATGTGACATGTCATCCCATGTCGGGCCAAACTGACCTTAGCTTTACTGGTAGTCTCTAATGCTATTGGCTAATATAATGTTATAATCCCTGAAAATTTTACTCCACATCAGGAAATTTTCACATTTGACTTTTATTTCATTTTATTTTATTTATTTATTTTTAGATTTTTCGCTTTGTATTTGGAAGATCCCAAACGCATGACGTGGCGCCCCTTAGCACGTAGCGCCCCGGGCAACTGCCCGAGTTGCCGGTACCTTGAGCCGGCCCTGCTTATGGCTGGTCTACCTAACTGTGTTTGTAATTGTATATTGCGCATGTCTTCCGTGATGGCGGAGGGGACCTACAATTTTACGTGGGTTCCGAACAACAAAAGCCTTAATTTTACTACCTTAAACTACAGTATATCTAATCCATCAATATTCGTCAGCTAGACTCCTTACTGAGCGGACGCATTCCCTGGGCTCTCTGATATTGTTCTACTTTTGGATATTGGCAATAAATTTACTGTTGGAAAGTTTTGAATTTTATATACTTGCGTTTATATTCACAGTGTTATAGTTAAGTGACTGAATATTAGTGGTTTTTAGCGATTTAGAAGTTTTCATAGCGTGCCGGCTTAATTTAATTTAAACTTGTGACGGTTATAAATTTTAACTACCTTAACTTGCGCGATGCCATTGCAGAAAGCGTCGTGTGCTAGATGTGAGGTTAATCGGTGGTATACTGATTTTAAAGATTACAACGGCGGTCCTATGGAGATTACCGCGAGGTCGGTTTGTTTCTTTTGTGAGTTGAGAGAAGAGATAGTCGATTTAAAACGTAGTGTACGCGACGCGAGGTGACGGAAAGACTTGCAACGCTTGATGAGGGCAGGGGTAGGCTTACAGTTGACGAAGGCCGAACCTATACTAACGTTGAAGACGTTAGTAAGTTGAAGGGTGAGGTTAAGAACGTAGTTTCGAGTATAGGTAGCTTTTCGGGAAGGTTAGACAGAGTTGAGGAAGGGGGTTAAGGTTGGTCGGAGATTAGAAGACGGGAAGGGATTTATTGTAGTTAAAGGTGGAGCTAGGCCACGTACGTTAGGTGATACGAATACCCCCCCCCCCCATCGAGGTTTCGAACCTTTTCGCCCAGTTGAATAGGGATGTGAACGAGAGGGAAACGATTTTAATTGGGGACTCCTTAGTGCGTCATATGGATAAGGAGTTCGTTGAACGGAATCCAACCAAGAGGAGGAGGGTCGTCTACCAGAAGTCAGGGTCAGGGTTGACAAAATTAGAGACGAAGTAGATAGGATTGATGTTGCCTCCCGTCACTCGATGTTGGTGACGATGGTAGGGGCAACGACTCATATAGGCCCGACACGAGAGTGCCTGACCTTTTGGAGAGATGCAGGGGCTTAATTAGGTCCATGAAGGCGAGGTCAGATAGATCTTTAGTTCTAGGTATTACCCCTAGGCACGGTTTAAATTTTAGGATTACGTCAAAAACAATATTTTTGAACGCCAAACTAGAAGAGATTTGTGCTCAGGAAAATGTACCCTTCGTAAAGCTGTGGTTAGAATTTAGTGATCCTAGCCTTTTTATAAAAGATGGGGGTGCATTTTAATGAAATAGGGAATGCTAGGCTAGGTAGGTTAATCGATGAGAACGTTCGAAAGCTGAATAGGTCGAAGCCCTCTTTAAACGTTGTGGGTCCGGGAAACATTTATTCCGGGAACTACGATATAGTTGCAATAACCGAAACGTGGTTAAATACCGTAACTCGGGACTTGTTGGGGGAACTTGATACAATGGGTTTTAAACTTTTTACTAATGATAGGTTACATAGGAGTGGTGGCGGCGTTTTGTTGTATATTCGTAATTCCCTCAGAGCTATCGAGGTTAAGATAGATTTTCCGGCAGCAATTGATGCGATATGCGTTGAAGTTAGGGCGCTTAGTATTAGCTTTAATTTCGCTGTTGTTTATAGCCCTCCCGTTCAACCCCTCGATACCGATACTAGATTTTACACACTTCTTGGTAACTTTATTAATAATCGGGATAATATAGTTGTCGGAGACTTTAACTGCACTACTGTTAATTACGAGATTTTTACTGGTAATGATTAGGGTTTGAAACTGAGTTCATGGAAGATAATTTTTTACGACAGATGGTTACCGAACCAAGGCGCGGTTACAATATTTTAGACGTGGTGATGTTAAACGACGAAAATATAGTCGAACGTATGGAAGTAGGAGAGAGTTTCGGATGAAGTGATCACCAAATTATTAGGTTTAAGCTATTGATAGAAAACAGTCAGGATAGTAACGTAATAGAAATCCCTGATTTTCGTAGGGCTAATTTTGATAGTTTGGCGGATAGGATGAGAGTAGTGGACTGGGATAATTTATTTACGGGTAATAACTAATGACGTAAATTTTCATTGGGAGGCGTAGGCCCAAGCGCGCTAGTAATCATGGTAGGCCCAAGTGGCGGACTAGTGAAGTAGGTGAGTTCATAAACGAGCGTAAAAGAGCGTATAGGCTTAATAAGCGCAAGGGCACGGTAGCTAACTTTAATAGATATATCGAGCTTAGGCGTCAGGTTAAAATATCTGTTAGGAATGCTAAGCATAATTATGATATACTTGTAGCTGCGGAGATTAAACATAATCCGAAGAAGTTTTTTGGCTACGTCAATAATCGTAAGCTGATAAAAGATAATATAGGCCCTCAGGCGATCGCGGGTATTTTTAACAACTTTTTTTCGACAGTTTTTACCGTAGAAGACGTAAATAATGTCCCAGACGTGGACGATATCGTTCCATTTAGTAGCGTGACTATTTTGAATGAAATAACTGTTTACGAGGATGAGATTGCGCATTATATCGATAAACTAAAAGTTAGCAAGGCTCCAGACCCTGACGCACTTTATCCTAGACATTTGAAAGATTTGAAAAACGTTATCGTAGGCCCCATAACAAAAATTTTTAATAAGTCATTGGAAGCGGGGATTATTCCTGAAGACTTCAAATTAGCTTACGTTACGCCCATTTTTAAAAAAGGCGACTGCACAGTAGCTAGAAATTATAGGCCCATTAACTTAACATCAATTGTCGGTAAACTTTTGGAATCCGTAGTTAGGGATCGTATCGTCGATCACTTAGAAAGTCGAGATTTGATTAATAGTCAGCATGGGTTTCGACGCCATAAATCTTGTTTAACTAATTTGTTAGAATTTTATAACGAAATATGCGCGCATACGATAGGCATAGAGCGGCTGACGTTATTTATTTAGACTTTAAGAAAGCGTTCGATACAGTTCCGCATAGAAGATCAACTGCGAAGGTTAAAGCGCACGGTATACGTGGTCAGGTAGCTAACTGGTTAGAGGAATGGCTACGTGCCAGGAAACAGAGGGTCGTTGTTAATGGTAGGGAATCGGGGTGGTTGGATATGGGTAGCGGTGTCCCACAGGGTTCAATGTTAGGCCCATTGCTATTCGTAATCTACATTAACGACAAAGATGTAGGCTTGACCTGTAACGTGTCAAAATTCGCGGACGATACCATAATAGGCGTTATAGTTCTTAACGTGGACGATAGAAATAGGCTCCAAGACGATGTAAATAGGATTATGGAGTGGACTGGCAAGTGGCAGATGCAATTTAACGTAGACAAATGTAAAGTTTTGTATATAGGTTCTCGTAACAACAATTACGCGTACACGATGGATGACAGAGAGTTAGCGAGCGTTGAGGAGGAAGTAGATTTAGGCGTACGCGTATTTAATGATTTAAAAGTTAGGAACCAGTGCCTTGAGTCTTCCGCAAAAGTTAATAGGATGTTAAGCTTCATAGCGCGTAATTTCGAATTTAAATAGAAGAATATTATATTGCCCCTTTACAAGACCCTAGTCAGGCCTCACTCAGAATATGCCGTTCAGTTTTGGTGGCCGTATTTGCGTGAGGATATTGTTGGGTTGGAAAGGGTTCAGCGACGTGTCACGAACTAATTCCGTCACTACACAACAAGTCTTATGAAGATAGGATTAAAGAGTTAGACTTGCATTCAATCGAAACTAGAAGATTAAGGGGGGAGCTTATTGAAGTTTTCAAAATCGTTAATAACATCGATAACGTAAATTTTGACAAATTGTTCATTTTCGATAATAGGTTAAGAACTCGCAATAACAGATTTAAATTACGTGGCAGACGTTTCATTACTAACATCGCTAAAAACGTTTTTATGTTTAAAGCAATTGATAAATGGAATAATCTTCCTGCGTCCGTCGTGAACTCTACCAGCGTTAATATTTTTAAAAACCGTTTAGATAGGCATTTTAAAAATATTAACGTCGTTTAAAATCATAAAACATTTAGCAACAGAAGCTCTGCGGGTAATGGTCGAGGTTTGTCTGTTGACGATTAATGCCAGCTTGTGACATGCCAGTGTGTGATATGCCAACAATAAAATTATATTAAAAAAAATTAGACTAACACGAACTTAAATGTAGCTCGTAGCGTAAACTAACCCACTTTTTGTTATGCTCTTCATACTTCTTTTTTCTTTTCTTATCCTCTCTTTACTTGCATGTCTGTAGTTTGCATGGTATGACAGTGTTTGAGTTAAGACTGTGTTTGTATGGTTTGTAAGCGTTCTTATTTTACTTCTTTTCATCTTTCACCTCTTTCCTATTCTCTTCGACTATTTTTCCGACTTTTCGGCAGTGGCCGGGGGATGATGATGGTGAGTCTTTCTCTCTTTTTCTGAATGAATGTTAACCCACAAATGATAGGTTTTCCACTTACTTAACCCCTTATTCTCTTCTTTTAACCCCCTTTGAGTGGATCTTAGGGTCTTTTATAGCCTTAGCTTCTGTACATCTGTAGATCTGTAGAACATTCTAATCGATTTTTAATCATGTTTATAGACGTGCTACTAATTACTTCTACCGCAAACTGTTCCAGCTATTTACTATTCTATGCGTAAAACTGCTGTCTCGAACCTTCTACTTGTCAGCTTACATCCGTTATTTCTAGTTCTACTATATTGTGATATTTCGAAAAACCTATCTCTATTTACGTTATCGAACCCATTTATAATTTTAAAAACCTGGATTAGATCACCCCTTAGCCTCCTAGTCTCGAGTGTTGTCAATTTTAACTCCTTAATCCTATCCTCGTACGACTTTGACCTAAGCGACGGAATCATCTTAGTCGCTCGTCTTTCAACTCTTTTGATTTTTTTTATATCTTTGTGCATATGCGGATTCCAAAATTGGATCTCGTACTCCAAATGGGGTCTAACTAATGATTTATAAAGAGGAACAATAATATCGCCGATTTATACTAAAAATTCTTAGCTATAAAACCTAGCACTTTGTTCACGTTATTGACCGGTGCAGTACTTTGTTTCGCCACTTTTAGATCACCAGTGACTATAACTCCTAAATCTTTTTCCTGTTTTACGCTTGCCAATTCCTTCCCTGACATACTATACGCAAAGTTACCGTTACGCGAGTCTATATGTAAAATTTGCACTTATTGACGTTAAATCTCATTTGCCATGTGACTGACCAATCTACGATTTTATTCAGATCTTCTTAGATTTTCCCTCTATCTTCGTCATTAATTGGCCTACCACCCAACTTCGTGTCATCCGAAAAACTTTGAAACTGTACTGACTTGGCCGACATCTAAATCGTTAATATATATAAGAAAAAACAAGGGACCCAATACAGAACCCTGAATAACGCCGGTCGCTACATTACCCCAAGGTGACTCCGCTCCAAAAACGACTACCCTCTGTTTCCTACCTCGCACAACCACTCCTCTATCCAATTTATTACTACATCCCTGATTCCATGAGCCTTATTGAAGTGTAGTATATTTGAAAATCTAAATACACTACAGCTACCGCCCGATAACTATCGTAAACTTCAACCACGCTTTGGAAAAATTCTAAAAGATTAGTTAATCAAGATTTGTTTCGCCTAAAACCGTGCTGCGTATTTCTAATCAAGTTATGCAATTCCAAGTGTTCGACTATACCAGTGATGGCGAACCTATGACACGCGTGTCAGCAGTGACACGCCGCAGGGTTTCAGGTGACACGCGATGAATGTTGAAAATGTTTGGTATTCTGATGAAAAACTGCAATAAATCGTCTACGTCCTAGTACTCTCGATTAATAAGTCAGCTATCTATGATTTTGTAGTTAAATTTAAAATGCATGTATGCAAGTGACACACTTGGATAAAAAGGTTCGCCATCACTGGACTATACGATCCCTAATTATTCATTCCAGTAGCTTACCTACAACAGACGTTAAACTGAATGGCCTATAATTTCCCTCCGCACCTTTATCGCCTTTCTTAAAGATAAGTGTTACATTTGTTAACTTGAAATTATCTGGTACGCACCCCTCAGAAATAGACGCAATAAAAATTTTTGTTAGCCGCACAACAATTCTTTTAATTCTTTTAGTTTTATGGGATATATGGAATCCGGCCCCAGTGATTTACGCATTTTCATTTTATCAATATAGTGCATTACCTCCCTTTCACTAACCACAATATTATCTAAAGTATTACCATTATCAAAAGATATTATGTCTATGACCGTAGGGATATTCGTTCCATCTTTTATTGTAAAAACGGACGAAAAAAATTCGTTTAGCAGCGTAGCTATTTGCTTGTTTTCAGAAACTAGCTCTCCGTCAGGATTTTTCAACGGCTCCAAGACACTCTTTACTGGATTCCTATTGTTGACGTATTGAAAAAATCGCTTGGGGTTTTCTTTGCCGTCACGATCTATGGAAATTTAATCGCGCTTGAACTTTTTCATTACGCTTTTCGCTTCACGCCTTAGAGATATGTAGTTCTTTCGCAACCACAAATTGTCATTATCGTACTTGTGTAGACTATAAGCCCTATCTCTACTCTTTATAATATCCCCTACTCTAGAAGTAAACCACAAGGGCTTGTTATTTACTTTCGCACGCTTAATCTTGTACGGTATACATTTTTCATTTATAGTCCTAAATACTGTTTCAAACGATTCCCACATTGTTTTTGCGTTGGAGATCCCCGTTACGTTTTCCTAATTGACGCGTGACAATTCATTTCTAAATTTACAAAAGTCTGCGTGCTGGAAGTTAGGAATTTTAGTCGAGTTAGCTGGTTTCGAGTGACTTACTGAGAGGACAAACTCTACCATATTGTGATCGCTATTGCTTAACGGTTCTATTAATTGAAGATCCGTGATTAGCCTATCATCCGTAGTTATTAATAAATCTAAAATACCGTCCAACCTCGTAGGTTCCCCACCCTTTTGAATAAAAAAGCTATCTTCGAGAAAATTAACTAAACGATTACCTTCTGTGTCTCCCTGCATTGTATCGTAATTCACGTTGGCACAATTAAAGTCACCCATAATTAAGGCCTGCTCACTACCTACTAATCTCTTCAGTTCACGATATAACGCTTCGTCTGTATCAGCTGTTTGATTCGGGGGGCCTCTATATAACGGCAACAACAAGTTTGAAATCGTTCAATTTAAGTTCTGCTATCGTCGAATCTATCGGCTCTGGAATTCTGTGCTTTAATTCTATAACGTTCCCAATATTATCCTTGCTATAAAACATAACACCTCCTCCTCGCCTACCTATTCTGTTTTTAACAAAAAGTCTATAACCTCTAATTTGATACTCCCCTACAAAGTCACGTGTTTCAGTGTTAAGCCACGATTCATTTATCGCAATTAAATCATAGTCTTTACAAGCAGTTAAAGAAAAAAATTTGTTTCTTTTATTTTGTAGGCTACGAGCATTTAAGGATGGAACCTTCAAATTGTTTGTAACCGCGATACCTTCGCGTGCGCAAAGGAAATTTAAGGAAATTACGCTGGGACTGTTCGAGTTACGACAGCCTGAAGAGACAATATTATGAAATAGTCTTCCTAAACGCGCAGCTCGAACGTCATTAAGATGAAGTTCATCTCCGAGGAACAAGTCCCTCCTGCCGTAGAAACTGTTCCAAAAATTCGCAAAATGCACTCCATTCTATTGGCAAAGTGACTTTAGGCTATTGTTAATATAGGTCGCCTTGCTCTAGAACTCGTTGCGCTGGATAATTCGAGGAAGTGTACCTGTTAAAACAACCTATTAGTTCTTTCGTTTAGTCGCTCTAATAAGTCCCTATAACTAGCCAGTAGCTCTTCCGATCTAGAATTGAGAACGTTATTCGAACGTTATTAGTAACGGCGCCTACGATGGTGGTTTCTCCCACATAATTCCTCGAGCTCCATTACGCACTTGCACGAGGGGTCGGGAACTAGGGGAAGAGATAGGGCTGTTTGCATTATTTATACCATTAGTAGAAATTGAGGCAGGAGAGGCCGCGACTGAAGAATAACTCCTCTCAGAAGGGCTAAGGGATTCTAATTTCACCGTCAGGAGCGTCACTGTTTCTTCAAGCCTCAGTCTGGCCTCCCTCTTACGCTGTAGCTCGTTCTTCAGCAAATCCATGTTCGAGCACCACCTACAAACTAATTGGGCGTTATTATTAGCCAAATCAAACGCGTAAGCAGCAAACTTTCCTTCGCACTGGCTGAAAGTACTTGACGGGGTTGCCAGGTTATTAGCTAATTTTAGTTACTTGTGTTTGGAAATTAATAGCGAGTTAATAATAGTAATCCAATAACGACGTAAATCGGAATAAGTAAAGAGCAATTAATAAAGAAAATTCGTAGGTCTACCGCGTGCTTAGTTGTGACGTCACCAGTGCAAGCCCGCACAAAATGTTCTTGAAACACAGAAACAGGTTCCTGTAACACAAATTTGTACTAAATGAATATATACGTAATTAAGCTACCGACGAAGGTTCTACAAAAGAAAAAGTATTAATAAAGAGGGATAAAAAAATCTATCCGTTATTCGGCGATTTTTTTTTCCAAGGAGGGTGACCACTCTTTACTTGATGATCCTTAGCAAAGCAAAACCAACCTTATTAGACCACGTTTTCTAATAGATTGGAATTTCACACGTTGCGAAGGAAACAAAACAAGCAAGCCACGTGCACTCGCCTTGGTTTAATCAAATAATATAGTAATGAATAAAACCAATAAATAAAATATATTCATTTATGAATACTTAATAAAACAAAGTAATTTAGTTAAGAAGGCACCAAACACTATTTGTTTTAAAGACACTTCGACTGAAACCAAATGTTCAATTGATAACACTGGACACTCGATAAAACACGTCTGTTCACAAGGAAGGACAGATCACTTGTACGTTTCTTTGTTCTCCCATCGGTTGTATAATGTTTATATTGTTGGATTAACTGTTTCGAGACAAGAGTTGATTATTGTATAGTATAGCTAATACAAGGTTAAATAAATTAATCTTTGCCGATGATGCAAATGTAGTTGTGTTAAAGTTGTAGCTTTTGACCAAGTAAGTATTTCACAGTTGGGTGTTGATAAAGGAAAGATAATCATGAGTATGAGCTAGAGAGAGAGGCTCTGGTTAGAACGCATGTTATAGAAATACCACAGTATCCCCCGTAAAACTCGCTAGCCACTTTCTTTTAATTGCAAATATTAAAAAAGTTTTTTTTGGCACAAACATACTTATCTGGTTTATTTATATATATATATATATATATAAAATTTGAAATAGAAGCAAAAAATAACAATGTTCGTGTGATCGCTATTTTCCCTAATGAGATGGATGGATTCATAGCCCTCTAACCTGAGTAAAAAATTATGATCGAAATAAAGTAAAAACTGAAACATGTAACAATAACAACTAGTCATCGGAAACAATAAAGTAGACACAAGAGAAGCATGCCTACGCTAAAAGATTGTGTTGCCAACTGTTTTTTATTACGAAGGAAATCAAATGTTTAATTTAAATAATCGTGTACATATATAATAATAATGATGATAATAATAATAATAATAATAATAATAATGTGTAAGTGGATGTTTAGAGACGGAAAACAGATTTGATGAATCAGTATTTGATTATGAATCTACCCGAATATGCATAACAGTCCGGAAGTTCCTTGTTGTCATATTCGCTTCAGCACAAATGCTTCGAGATTTTCTTATATCTGAGTCATCAGTCAAGGAGCCGGTGATAGTTTGACCCAAATACTTAAGTTCTTGTACTTCCTCATGGTATATTATATTATTATAAATTTAATATGTACATGGGAACTTCCCTGTCTTCTAGTTTTGTAAATAAAATATTGTGGTTCATTCTATCATATGCCTTACTTATATCTAGGAAACAGCTATAAATATTTGAAATACTGTCAGTGTATTTAAATAATTTATTTCAGTACATATATACACAGATCAGTTGGGTGGGACCTTTAAAAACCAACTCATTAGATGTTCATAAATAATCATTTAAACGGTGTAACAAGAGTTTCTCTAGTAGTTTCGAGAAGCAGGAGGCGACAGCAATAGGCCTGTAATTATTGCTGAATAAAATACCCCATACTTATTATATATATATAATATATATATATATGTTACGCACAAACAGCGAAAAAACCAGCCACAAGGGGTTGTGGATGCACCTAAATGACCACACACCGATGTTAGATATTTTTTCGCTTCATGGCCATTCTCAAACAACCACAATGCGTTGGTTGTGGACGATTCGGATATGACCACAACGCGTTGTGGACGATTCGGATATGACCACAACGCGTTGTGGACGATTCGGATATGACCACAACGCGTTGTGGACGATTTGAAAATTTTTGAATGCCCGGTTAGGTTAATTGAATGCCCGGTTAGGTCAACTGTACGCTCTTGACGATTGGTTAGGTTAAGTTGTGATATGTTCGTTAAAACTAACTAAAATATCACGGCTTAACCTAACCAATCGTCAAGAGCGTACAATTAACCTAACCGGGCATTCAATTAACCTAACCTGGCACTCAGTTGACCTAACCGGGCATTCAATTAACCTAACCAGTTGGTTAATTTTTACATTTGTCTCATTCTAAAGTTGCTTAAAATCAGTGCTGGGCACTTGCGCAAACACTTGCGCAAAACGCAAATTGCGCAATTGCGCAAGTGTGATTTCGGTTGCGCATTTGTGTTTGCGCCAATTCTTGCGCAAACTTGTGCGCACACGTGAAAAAAAAAAATATTAAAAATAGTGGATTTAGCTCATAAACACGTGACTGCCAGACAGGTGGCGCCGCCAGACAGCAGTGAGCACTCAGTATACCAACAACGCTAGTGAAACACGTTTGTTTGATTAGTTGATTTTAATTATATTTCAGAGTTCAAACTACTAACTACTCTAGTAACTTCTAGAAACTTCATAAGTCATAATTACTGTCTATAACTAGTGAACCATGGACAGCCTCAGACACCAGTCTCTGTCCAGCCCGGCCGGCAGCGTGATCAGCCATGGTTCAGAGCCTCACCAGGAGGAAGAGGACCTCAACAACCCCTGGCCCCACCTAGACACCTTCTTTGGACCTTTGACCAGCAAGAAGAGGGTGGTTGAGAGGGGCAGGGTGGTCTACAGGGGCAGCATCATCTGTAAGAAGTGCAAGGCCAAGGTCAGCTTCAACACCATCAGCATGTACACCCTCAAGAGCCACTACCAGCATGTGAGTTTAAGTTATTTATAAATTTAAAATTTAAAAAAAACTTGATAAGTAGTTAACTTTAGAAATTATTATTTATTAAAATATAATTAAATATTAAATAATAAATTATACTTTGTCACAATTCAAACACTTCTGTTGTATATCACTGTCATTACAATATAATTTATAATTTTTTTTTTCAAGGTTCACCCCAACCAGAGCAAAGACCTCCTCGCTGCCATCACTGGTGGGTCCAAGCGCGGCCGGTCCCTTTCTGGCGACACCAAGGACTCTGGCTCCAAGAGAATGCGCCAGGCCAGCATAGAGTCCTCCTTTGCTGGATCTGCCGCCTTCAACAATAGCAAGGCCCAGGACCTTTTGCACAGGTAAATAAAAATAATATAAATCTTAATTTTATACACTAATAATAGAATAATTTAAATAATTTATTAAATATATCAAATATTTATATGATATAAAAATAAAAATTCATTGTAAAGATAAGATAAAGACTTTCCTTACAATCATACCTAATCTTTTTTGTAACTTATGTTTTAAAATACATTTATTGAAAATGTTCAAAATGAATTTAATTTTCAACTTCTCCACAGGTTCATGGTTGAAGAGATGTTGCCCGCCAAAACCACGGAGTCCCCATCTTTCACCAGGTTCCTCAAGTACCTGAACCCCAGCTTCAAGCCCCCCTCCAGGCGGACCTACATGAGGAACCTCAAGAAGAAGGCCGAGGCAGGGAAGACAGAGCTCACCTCCATCCTGGACGATCAACTATGTGGCCACCACCGCTGACTGCTGGACAGCCCACAACCGCTCCTTCCTGGGCATGACTGCCCACTGGATAGAGCCCTCCAACCTCAAGAGGAAGAAGGCCGTCCTAACCTGCCAGGAGGTGCCTGTGGCGCACACCTATGACTTCCTTGGCAACACCATGCAGGACGTCCACCAGAAGTTTGATATTGAGGCCAAGGTGAGCAAAAAACAAAGCATGAAAGCAAGTACTTAACCATAACCATCTTTTACATGTTTTACAACAGTCAACAAATAATTAGACATACAAATATTTAAACATTTTAATTTTTAAGACTGAAGCGATGTTATCATATGGCAAATTTATTAATTTAAATATCAAATAAATTAATTTATTATTCAATTATTAAATATGTACAAATAACAATTTGAACTGATTGTACAGGTCATCAGTACAACCACAGACAACGGAGCCAACTTCGTGAAGGCCTTCAAGATGTTTGGCGAGTCCGACTCTACCGAGGATCCCGCCCAGGAGGACTCTGACCAGGATTCCGTCGAGGAAGACGACACAGAGGAAAGGGAGGAGGTTCAGCCTGTTGACCTGGCCCAACTCATCGAGGAGGAGCACGGGGACACCTGCAACCTGCCTAAACACCGCAGATGTGCTGCCCACACACTCAACTTGTTGGCGATAGTTGATGTGGAGAAAGTCCCTAGTTGGTCAACGGGTAACCGTCCCTGCTTCACCAAGGTCATTAATAAATAATAATTCTTAAATATTATTAAATAAAGCACTTGTTTAATCATTTAAGACTTGTCAGTACTCAATAATATATTTTTATTATTTTATAAACATTTTGTTTTTGAATAATATTAGTTTTTTATCTATATTCATGTAGGTGAAAGCCAAGGCCCAAGCTCTGTGGAACAAACAGAACAGAAAGCCAACCATCGTGGCCACCATCAAGAGGGAAGTGGGCAGGAAGCTGAAGACCCCCAACATCACCCGGTGGAACTCCCTCTATGACTCCATGGAGGTCCTGAACGAGGTGCTCAACACCAAGATGGCTCAGATCAACATTATCTGCATGGACAACAACATGGCCAGCTTCAACCAGACGGACAAGGATGTCATGACAGAGTACCTCACTGCCATGAAGCCCGTGGTGACCAGCCTGGACAAACTGCAGTCTGAGAAGGAGGCCTACATGGGGGTCCTGCTTCCCACCCTCTATGTCCTCAGGTGACAACCTTGACTTATTTTTAAATACTAAAAACGTTGTTGTTTAATTTATAACAAAATAATAGATTTCATTATTCATTAAATTAAACTCTGGCAAGTTTATTGGTTTAGTTGTCCTGTCCACATAAATAATTCTATTAAATTAGGAACAAGCTGGAGGCCACGAGGAGCAAAAACTTCAAGTACGCCCAGCCGCTGGTGGACTACCTCCTGGAGAACCCTCTCAGTGAAGAGAAGAAACCTAAGGATTTCAAGGCCAGGTTCTCCCCCCTCTTCAATGAGATGGACCTGCTGATGGCTACCGCGATCCACCACCACTTCAAGTTACTTGTGGTCCGCCACCTCAACCCTAACAAGTTTGATATGGTGAGGTCTAAGCTGCTGGATGAGGTCAAGGAGCAGGCCGCCATAGAGACCACAGGCAGCAATGGTGAAGAGGAGGATGAGGAGGATGACTTTTTCAAGGTGATAGATTTAGAATATGTAGATTATAAATTATTAAATATTTAATTTCAAATAATTATTATTTTTAAAAAATTTTACTGTATAACTCTGTAGGTTTGGATTGTCATGTCCACATGAGAGAAATATGAAATATAAAATAAATATTAATTAAAATATTTTTCACTTATCTAAGAAACTTAGAAAGTAATTCAACTTTTAAGTAAATTAGTAATTTTTGTGTTGTTTCTAGGAGTTGAGGACCCCAATGGAGAGCGCCACCCGCAACCGCCTCTCCACCAAGGTGGGGAAGGAGCTACATGCTTGGTGCTCTGAAAAGGAGAAGAGGAGCAAGGAGCTGGAGCAGGGGATGTTCCCCGCCCTGTACCGCGCCGCCTGGGTTGAGGTCTTTCTGGAGTACAACACGGCCATCCCCAGCTCTGCAGCTGTGGAGAGGGTGTTCTCCCAGGGGTCTGACATCATGAAGCCCAAGAGGTCCAGCCTGACCTCTGAGAACTTTGAGAGGTTTGTGTTCCTGAAGGGCAACATGGACCTGCTCACGATGGAGTTGGAAGAGGACTCTGAGGAGCTTTGAAGTGTTTTTTTTTTGTAATATTGTAATTTCTTTTTTTTTTATTTTATTTAACATTGTAATTTTGTATCTATTCTTTATTGATATATCTATGGATCGTGTGTCTGTTAATAAAGTCTTTTGATTTGATTTGATTTGATTTACTATAAATTTAATTTTATACAGGGTGTCCCAAAAAAAAACGCACCTATTTTTTTTTGGAAAACCCTGTATATATAAATAGTTTGTGTTTGCGTTTGCGCAAGCGCAAGTTTCGAGAAGTTTGCGCATTTGCGCTTGCGCAAGGTATGGGTTGGGTTTGCGCAAGTGAATTTTCGTTCGCGCTGCCCAGCACTGCTTAAAATTAATCGAAACCTACGGGAAAATTATTGATAACACTGCCCAACACCAATTTTGCTGATTTAATTCTAACACCTGTTTTTAGATAACTTTGGTGTGCTGATTTAAAAAATCACCTTAGTGATTAAAAGTGTTTAAATAAGCAAAAAATGAATCCATATTAAAGCAAGCACGGGACCAGTTTTCTTAACATTGTCTTTTTCTTGTTTTCTTACTTTTCAGTGCTGATAAATTTTCTCTTATAGGACTTCCTAGAATGAGAGATGTCAAGACAATCTCTTTGCAGGCTCCAGCAATAGTCAGCCATCATATGGGTATCCCATCTTCCTTGGTATCGTTCTTCCATCACTTTGATATCTTGGTGGAACCTTTCACCTTGCTCTTCACTAACATCACCAAGATTTTCTGGAAATTTATCCAGATGACTGTTGAGATAGTGAACTTTAATGCTCATGTTGCAACCCAACTGCTGAAAGTTTACAAGTAAATCCTTTACAAGATCTTTATAATTTTCAGACTTTTTGTTTCCTAGGAAGTTCTTAACTACTGCCACAAAATCATTCCAAGCTCTTGCCTCCGTTTCGGTCATTGAGTTACTGAACTGCGGATCTTTCATCAGTTTTCTTATCTGGGGACCATCGAATATACCAGCTTTAACAGCAAAACAGCTGTTAACAGGTCTCAAAAATCATCAATTTTGATAAACGCCCTTCATGGATCACCCAAAATAGGCATATTGCATTGAACGAAAACCTGATGTGATGGACAAAATCTAGGGTGATTTTTGAAATCAGCACGTCAATATTATCCAGAAACAGGTCTTAGAATTAAATCAGCAGCAACAAATTTTTTTTGTTGGGCAGTAATCAATTTTTAAAGGACTATCTTTTTTCTAGCGTATCTGCTTAACTGTGCTTTTTAATCAGTTAATACATCGATAAATATACGTCGTGTCTATATCATTTCAATATATGTCGTGCTTAAATAGAGTTTGATGAAAGACATCGGTGTGTGGTCGTTTCAAATCATCCACAACGCGTTGGGGTCATATCTGAATCGTTCACAACGCGTTGCCGTTGTTTGAGAACGGCCATGAAGCGAAAAAATATATAATATCGGTGTGTTGTCACTTAGGTGCATCCAGAACGCGTTGTGGCTGTTTTTTTCGCTCACTGAGTGATTTCGATGTTTGGGCGTAACATATATACGAGGGTAATTCAATAAGTATCCGCACTTTTTATTTTCACAATTTTATTTTCACATCTGATAGATTATAAACACATCACTTCTCAACATAGTCTCCCTGTTTCTCAATACACTTAGTCTAGCGATCTACAAGCTTCCTAATGACATCACAAAAGAATGTTTTTGGCTGTGTGCGTAGCCAGTCATGCACTGCCTCCTTCAGGTCATCATCGCCTTGGAATCGCTTACCTCTCAAAGCGTCTTTTAGTGGTCCAAATAGGTAAAAATCCGAAGGTGCCAGGTCTGGACTGTAGGCTAGATAGTCGAGAACTTCAAATTTAAGTTCTTGATGGCATTTTCTAGTCTGTGCAGCGGTATGAGGGCGCGCATTGTCGTTGTGTGCGTTTTGTGCGAATTGCTTGCTTTAACTCGTTCCGAAGCATGTCAGAATACGATGCACTTGTTACTGTAGTTCCACGCTCTAGATCAATGATTCCCAAAGTGGTCTGTAGGAAGCTTCCAGGGGCTCTCTAAGCTTTTGGAAAAATAGTAACATTAACTATATTAAAATAAATTTCCATTAATTTTTTTTTCTTATACCAAAATCTGTCCGCACATTAATAATTGCCGTACACCTTTCATCTGGCAACATCTGGCATTTATCACTTGGGAAATTGTAGCAGCTGCGGCTGAGTGAGATCCGCAAGAAGAAATCATCCAAATGAAAGTTGACATTGAAGCTAAATCACTTTACTCAAATGAAAGTCTTAGTGGATTTTGGCGCAATAAAAAACTTGCAGAAAATTATCCCAAATTGCAAAAAGTTGCTGAAACATTTTTGTTAGCTTTTCCTAGTTCATATATGGTAGAAGCTGGATTTAGTCATGCTACCAGTATCTTAACCAAGCAGAGAAATCGACTTGACCTTGAAAATAATGGCGATTTGAGATTGAAACTCACTAATCTGGAACCGAATATTCTTTCACTTTTAAATGCCCATCAACCTCACCCTTCACACTAGACATTCGGTAAGTGTTTATTAAACTGGTTTAATGAGCGTAGAATGTTTAATTTTACATTAATTTAAAAGCTATCTATGTTTATGAAATATACTATAGTTTGTAACTGAATTCATAATTTTTTTTGTGGGGGGGGGTCTATGTCCGTACGGAATTAATAGTTAGGGGTCCTTGGTGGTAAAAGTTTGGGAACCCCTGCTCTAGATAATGTTCAGGGATAGGGCCTCGTGTATCGCAAAACAGTGTTAGCATAACTTTACCTGCTGACGGCTGCGCTTTGAACTTCCTTGCAACGGGAGATGTTGGATGCTTCCATTGCATGTTCTGTCGTTTGCTTTCTGGTTCATAGTGATGGATCCAGGTTTCATCTCCAGTGCCTTCAAGAACTTAAATTTGAAGTTCTCGACTATCCAGCCTACAATCCAGACCTGGCACCTTCGGATTTTTACCTGTTTCGATCACTAAAAGACGCTTTGAGAGGTCAGCGATTCCAAGACGATGATGATCTGAAGGAGGCGGTGCACGACTGGCTACGCACACAGCCAAAAACATTCTTTTGTGATGGCATTAGGAAGCTTGTAGATCGCTAGACTAAGTGTATTGAGAAACAGGGAGACTATGTTGAGAAGTGATGTGTTTATAATCTATCAGATGTGAAAATAAAATTGTGAAAATAAAAAGTGCGGATACTTATTGAATTATCCTCGTATAAAATACAGTATATACACGTTGTTTCCATTTACGGGACTAGTATGTTTCATGGACTGCTCTCGATTTTCCTACGAAATTGCAAACAAGGGCAGTCGATGACCCTGATTTTGTTTCTGCAATCGGTTTTCTTGAGAAATGATAAAGAAAAATGTTATTGGATATTGAATAAATTTATTTACTGAAACGACGCAATACACTCCAACATCTTTTTGAATAAGTCCGAGCTGGTGTGGCGCTTACGCCATACAAATTCACATAGCCACTTCAAATTAATACAAACATCACTCATTGTTCTGCAAAAAAAATGACAAGAATTAGTACGATATCTTGCGAAAAACAATAGTATAAAAAACTCGATTAAGTCAGGTTAGGTTAGGTTAGGTTTCTCAAGAAAACCGTTTGCAGAAACAAAATCAGGGTCATCGACTGCCCTTGTTTGCAATTTCGTAGGAAAATCGAGAGCAGTCCATGAAACATACTAGGTCCCCATTTACTAAGGAGAAGTCAATAGTTTTGATATATATATATATATATATACATATATATATATATATATACAGGGCTATTCAAAATGATTCACCAGATTTCAAATGAGAATATTTTTTAATGTTACAAATACAGAGTGATTTGTGGTACATCAACCAAAAGAAAAACTGTCAAAATTTTGTCTCTCACCTCATAAATGCTCTATGTGACTTCCCCTAGTTACACGAGCAACGTCGACACGATAGTCGAATTCCTCCCATACTCGCTCCAGCATGTCCGTTGTCACTGACTCTACGGCAGTAACAATGCGAGTTCGGAGCTCATCCAAAGATGTGGGCAACGGTGGCACGTACACAGTATCTTTAACGTACCCCCAAAGGAAGAAGTCGCACGGTGTAAGATCCGGCGACCTACCGATTTACAGCTCGAAAACTGCAACACACAAAACGCCTTCTGCTGTGCGGACGCCATTTTCACACTGACTGTTTGTTGCTAAGCTAGGCCACGGCGTGACTTTGGAGCCCTCTCGCGGTGATCTTGTAAAACTCGGAGATTTCCTCTTTCATGTGGTGTATGCCCAGTTGATGCACGCTTGATAGGTACGGAAGTATTCTCAGTTGAAATCGGCGTGCGGGAGCAGACGGGTTACGGGGTTACGATGCTTAAGGCGACGGAACGCTAGCGGTACGCTGTGTAAAAGAGACCATGAAATTTTTTTCCTACTCAACTCAACATCTCGTCAGGAAATGTTTGTTTGTTTATTTTTTAATTTCTCTCATGAAAGAAACCTCATAAAAGAACCCAAGGAAGAAATTCTCAAATTTCTCCATTCTGCTTGTTTTCTTGTTTTTTGTTTTCCTCTTTTTTTAATATCTCTCATGAAAGACCATGAAACCTCATAAAGGACCTCATGAATGACAGTGAGGAACCTGAGGAGGAAATTCTCAAATTGATCGATTTCTGTCTCCCTTTTTGTCATCATACTACTGTTCCATTAGTCTAACTTCAGTTGTTGGTAAGCTTATGGAGACGATCGTTCGGGACAGAATAGTTAATCACTCAGAAATTAATAATTTAGTTAAATATTCTCAGCATGACTTTTGACATACACCCTAATTATTTTTGTCTTACTAATTTGTTCGACTTCTTTAATGATACTGTAAATGCATATGAGTAAAAGAGTAGATGTAATATATTTCGATTTTCAAAAGACGTTTGACAAAGTGCCCCACTTCAGTCTCACGGAATTGATGGTCCACCACAAAAAATAGGTATTGAAACTGAATAAGAATTTACTAGATTTAATAAAGAAATGTTTTTCAAATATCAACTGAAAACTTTCCTCATAGATTCAACTTACGAAGGGTCGTGAGAATATGTTTTAGGTGGTTTGCTTCTTTACACTGATTACGAACTTCTTTAAATCCAATAAAACCTTAATGAATTTTTTTCATTACTATATCTGTACGAATGCGTTTCGCAAATTTTTTTCAATATAATGTTCTCATATGGATTAAAATTTGGCTCAGCGGACGTAAACAAAGAGTGGTCATTAATGGCAAAGCGTCTCATTGGAGAAGCGTAACCGGCGTGCCTCAGGGATCAGTTCTGAGATCAATTCTTTATATTATTTATATCAATGACATCGACATTGGAATTAATAGTATAATTTCCAAATTTTAGGATGATGGGAACGAACAAAATCAGCGGCAGAACGTTTGCAGATTCAAGAAGATATTAATAAATTACTCGAGTGGACAGAAATTTGGCAAATGAACTTTAATATAGATAAATGTAAAAGGTTGCTTATCGGTAGAAACAATGTTAAAGAAAAGTATTTTATGCGCGACAAGACACTAACGAGTGTTACGTAAGAGAAAGATTTGGGTATTATTGCAACCGACACTCTTAAACAGGGTGAGCAATGTATCAAAGTGGTCAGAAGAACAAATAGAATCTTAGGATTTATTGCTAGATCATTTGAATTTAAGTCGGAGAAAACAATGCTAACATTATGGAATTCTTTAGTACGCCCCCACCCGGAATATTACGTTCAGTTCTGGTCCCCATATTTATGACAACATTGACAGAATGGAGAGTGGAGCGACGTGCTACTAAGATGATTCCCAGACTTGGAAACAAATCATACGCTGCCCGTTAAGAAAAGTTAAATTTATTCTCAGTTGGAAAAAAGGCGTATTCGGGAATATTTAATCCTGGTATTTAAAATGCTTAAAGATTTTGATAATGTTGACGCCGAAAAAATAGTTCACCTTCAGAAATGCGGATCGAACACGCGGTAATGGTCTGAAATTAGTAGGTAAACATTTTAATGTTAATGAAGTTAAGCATTTTTAATTCAACTGTATAGTTAATTTGTGGAATGGATTGTCAGCCAACGTAGTTCAACGTAATTCGTTCGAGTCCTTTAAAAAGATCCGATGATTGTTTTGCCTTAAATCCCCAGTTAGGAGCATTTGTTAGCCAATTAAAGTATTGTAGAATTTTCACTCGGATTCCCTCCTCTTTAATTTAAAATTTTCACTTTATCTTAAAATTTATTTCCTTCCTTTCGACCTCTTTTCTTTACTTTGCTTTAAAAATTTAACTTTTCTTTAAATTTTCTTTCATCCTTTAACCTTTCTTCTTAAACAGGCAATCTTGTTGGGACCAGCGGTCTGTTGCTGTTTGGTGTCTTTTGTATATATATATATATATATATATATATATATATATATATATACTGTATATATACACAAACTTAGAATGGTCCCCTGAGACTCTTATATGTTAAACACAGACCGTGCATGCAACAAGGAACTCTAGAGTTCCTTGTTCCATGCACGGTCTGTGTTTAACATATACTGTATATATATATATATATATATATAACCTTACAACCTTACAAAGGTTCCGCGCGATGATTTCTCATTTCGCGAAGGTCAAGCTTGTCGCCCCTCATATACACATATACAGGGTGTCCCGTAAGTCTGGAACCATAGGACAAAATAAGTAATTCATGTTTTTCCGTTTATGCAAGTGCCCATGATGTCTTTGAGTAAGGAAGAACGCATCCAGGTAATTTTGCTCGTTGGATATCGAAGTCAGAGGGAGGTCGCTGAAGAATTTAACAGATTGCATCCGGACCGCGCGCCGATAACACACAGCTGTGTCGGCAAACTTGTAGCAAAGTTCAGGGAAACGGGATCCATAGGAGATAAACCACGCAGTGGACCTCCGAGGACATCCACCGACGATGACACAGCCGCTACCATCCTTGCTCATTTCACGAACAGTCCTCAAAAGTCTCTTCGGCGTTTTTATTATTTTGCCCTTGGTTCCAGATTTACGGGACACCCTGTATATATATGTATATATATATATATATATATATATATATATATATATATATATATATATATATATGGGAATGAACTCAGAATGGTCCCCTGAGTTTTTTATGATACACACAGACAGTGCATGGAACAAGGAACTCTTCTGGGATAACACTGGTATGCATCAATTTTGCTGTCAAGGGTTTTGTAAGTGATTCTTATAGAGTTTTTCCTGCTGATTTCGGATCTGCAATCCGTTTTTCTCAATCAGCTCAGGTTATCCGGCTATGGCCTCATAAGTAAAATAGAATTTTTCGTGATTTTGTCAAAGCGGAATTGGAACAGTAACATCTATCATCACTTGTTTCACTTGTATAATATCTTTTTTTACTTTTCAGGCATATAGATAAAATATTTCATAATGAATAGAGCGTGTAAAAATGATCCCAATAGATTCTGCTACATATGTGGGACGGTTACCATGCCAAATAACCAGTCCCAAATCACTAAATTTGTGAAGACAATGTATAGAGCATACTTTGGAATTAAGCTAGGGGACCAGGACAAAAATTTCGCCCCTCATATGTGCTGCAAGACGTGCATTGAAAATTTGAGAAGATGGAGCAAAGGCAGAGCGAAATCTTTGCCTTTTGGAATTCCCATGATTTGGAGAGAAGGAAAGGATCACGTGACAGATTGCTATTTCTGCATGACAAACCTCCAAGGTGGGCTTATAAATTTATTTTTCTTAAATATTTTGAAATCCTCGTATGAAACTTGACATAATATTCACCATAATGTAATATTCACCATATATAGCATAATATTCACCATAATGGTAATCATACATTTACATATACATATTGTTATAGAAAATACATTTACACATATATATTGTTATACAAGTTACATTTACATATACAATGATTGTATATTTTCTTTCTTTTTCATTCATATTGTCCCCGAAGGGACAATATGAATGAAAAAGAAAGAAAATATACAGACTCCATCGACCTATTTCATATCTTACAGACCGCAGCCTTCCCTCACGAGCCGCCACTGTCTGAATGCTTCTTCTATTTCATATGCAAGTTTTATATCCATGTTTCTGTGTTTCTATTTTCAGGAGTTAACAAGAAGAATAAACACATTGTTGTATACCCTGACATTCCTTCTGCTATGAGACCTGTACCCCATGGTCCTGGAATTCCAATACCCGACCCACCTCAAACCCTGGACTTCGATGATTCTGATGATGAATCAATGACCAATGCCAATGACCAGTCCCAGTCGTATATACCTCAAAATACCGCTTCAAATGAGCCGAGGCCTCTCAACCAGGCCAAACTTAATGATCTTACCAGGGATTTAGGACTTTCCAAATTAGCTGCCGAGATCTTGGGCTCACGACTTCGAGAGGACAACTTGCTGGCTCCGGGAACAACATTCTCCTGGTATAGGAAACGAGAGGAAGAATTCCGCAAGTTTTTTGCAGTGCACGAAAATACCTCTTCCTTAGTGTACTGCTGCAATGTTGAGGGGCTAATCGAATCCTTGGGCCTACCATATAACGCATCAGAATGGAGGCTATTTATAGACTCGTCTAAACGAAGTTTGAAAGCAGTACTTCTCAACATTGGGAATAGGGTTGCATCAGTCCCTGTAGCACATTCCGTACAACTTACTGAGAGCTACGATAACATGAAAATTTTACTGGATGCTCTCGTATACGACCAACACAACTGGAGGATCTGTGGAGATTTGAAGGTAATACTAATATCATAAGTAAACTATTGCTATTGACTATGTTGTTTTTCCAAAGGTTATTTGAGAGCGTATAAGAACACTTAACTTCCCCGCAGAAGTGATACAGTCCAATGCATAGATTTTTTTATCTGATAGAACAAATTCTCTAAATTCTTTAAATATTTTCATTTTTTTTCAGATTGTGGCATTTGTATTGGGAATGCAAGGGGGATACACGAAATACCCATGTTTCCTCTGCAAATGGGATAGCCGAGCGGATGAGAAGCACTATGCACAGCGTGAATGGGCATCCAGAGAGAATTTTGAACCTGGGTCGCATAATGTCGTTTCAGTGCCCCTTGTACCACCAACAAAAATTTTGCTCCCACCACTTCATATTAAGCTAGGCTTGATGAAAAATTTAATCAAATCAATGAATAAGGAGGGTTCAGCATTCCGATATCTCGAGAGTAAATTTCCTCATATATCTGATGCTAAACTAAATGCTGGGGTTTTTGATGGTCCTCAAATTCGAACTTTGATCAAGGATACTCAGTTCTAAAACGCAATGACTCCAACTGATTTGAATGCCTGGCAGGCATTCAAATCAGTTGTCACTGATTTTCTTGGCAAGCGTAGAAGTCCAGAATACGAGTCCGTTGTCGAAAACTTGATGGAAGCTTTCAAAGCTCATGGGTCGCGCATGTCCATAAAAATGCACTTTTTGTGGTCCCACTTGGACTATTTTCCTGAAAATTGCGGGGATTATAGTGAGGAACAGGGTGAACGATTTCACCAAGATATCAAAATAATGGAAGAGAGGTACCAGGGAAACTGGGATATCAATATGCTGGCGGACTATTGCTGGTGTTTGAAGCGAGACGTGCCCGAAGAAAAACACAGACGGAAAGCCAAAAAAACTTCATTCCTTCCTCAATAAACTTTTTTCCATATTCATTGTATGAATAAAAGTATTTATTCACACAATGTTTTCATTTTTCACGAGTGTTCTTATAATATTACTCGTATCTACAGTGTTTAAGCTAAAAAAATCAATAAATTTGGGGATAAAATTGGACTTATAATAAATGGCCAATAGAGAAAAAACCTGACCTGATTGAGGAAAACCAATGTCATTTTCGAATTCAGCATGGTCGAATTATATAATATGAGTTGAAAAAACCCTCACAGCAGACAAAAAAATTTCATATGCATACCAGTGTAATTAAATCCACTATAGTCCGAATAAGTAATGGTAAATGACAAATACCATAGTTTTTCTTTTTCATGATGCTAGCCCGACGTGGGCAACGGGTCACTCGCAAAGCGGTCCCATAAATATAATAGCTTCCCTCACCAGCTATCTGCAAAGCAGACAGGATCCAGCTTTGGGACATGGATCTAGGGTTTAAAGCAGCCTAGCCCTGCTACATTTAGAACCATTTTGAAACGGACATGTTATGTGCCTTGAAAAGTGGACGCTCAATTCTGCCAGTTGAGGTTTAAGTTTTGGTTTTTGGCTAAAATATAATAGTTACCCCTTTTTCTTTGATGTATTCAATCTGACGTGAAGACAGCGAGTCTTTTGCTTATATTGAGGTTCTAAATGTAGCAGGGCTAGGCTGCTTTAAACCCTAGATTCTGTCCCAAAGCTGGATCCTGTCTGCTTTGCACATAGCTGGTGAGGGAAGCTATATTTATGAGACCTTTTTGCGAGTGACCCGTTGCCCACGTCGGGCTAGCATCATGAAAAAGAAAAACTATGGTATTTGTCATTTACCATTACTTATTCGGACTATAGTGGATTTAATTATCCCAGAAGAGTTCCTTGTTCCATGCACTGTCTGTGTGTATCATATATATATATATATATATATATATGTAAAGAACGACGCTTGTGTAGAAGAACGTTCCGCACAAGATGAGGAGGGAGAACGAACAAATGAAAAATGAGGTAACCACCCGGGAATCGAACCCGGGATCTTCCGATTGCCGGTCAGATATGCTATCCACTACACCATGGGCCTCGATTAATCAGAAGTCGTAATTCTCCTACCTACGAGCAGAAACCAATGCCCTGAGGGGGCACCTTCGCATGCCGTACATATATATACACATTTTAACTGCAAACAACACACAGTATAATTAATGTAAAGAACGACGCTTGTGTAGAAGAACGTTCCGCACAAGATGAGGAGGGAGAACGAACAAATGAAAAATGAGGTAACCACCCGGGAATTACGACTTCTGATTAATCGAGGCCTATGGTGTAGTGGATAGCATATCTGACCGGCAATCGGAAGGTCCCGGGTTCGATTCCCCGGTGGTTACCTCATTTTTCATTTGTTCGTTCTCCCTCCTCATCTTGTGCGGAACGTTCTTCTACACAAGCGTCGTTCTTTACATTAATTATACTGTGTGTTGTTTGCAGTTAAAATATATATATATATGTACGGCATGCGAAGGTGCCCCCTCAGGGCATTGGTTTTTGCTCGTATGTAGGAGAATTACGACTTCTGATTAATCGAGGCCCATGGTGTATTGGATAGCATATCTGACCGGCAATCGGAAGATCCCGGGTTCGATTCCCCGGTGGTTACCTCATTTTTCATTTGTTCGTTCTCCCTCCTCATCTTGTGCGGAACATTCTTCTACACAAGCGTCGTTCTTTACATTAATTATACTTTGTGTTGTTTGCAGTTAAAATGTATATATATATATATATATATATATAGAGGGTGTCCGAGAATTATCTGTACAATTTTTGGCTGTTATTAAAAGTCAACCATGAAGTGTAGAAATTCCAGTGTTGTCTCATTTTACAGAGAATCTCATTAAGTTTTTTCTGATACCAAGTTTTGACAAGTTTTTTAGAAATTCCAGTGTGTCCGAAAATTATCTGTACAATTTCATCTTTTAATAAAATTCTTGATAACACGTAAAATTTTTAAACAAGATTATTTAGAATCTGTATTTTCAAAAGTTTCTTTTATTAAAGTAACGTTGTTACAAACATTCGATATGTGCACCATTAGTGATTCGCAAAACATCCAATCGATACTCCAAATGTTGCCATGTACGCTGCAGCATATCCACATCAATTCGCTCAATAACAACTGTGATTCTTGCTTTTAAGACATCAATGTCTGTCACCCGCGTACATTTCTAAAAAACTTGTCAAAACGTGGTATCAGAAAAAACTTAATGAGATTCTCTGTAAAATGGGACAACACTGGAATTTCTACACTTCATGGTTGACTTTTAATAACAGCCAAAAATTGTACAGATAATTCTCGGACACCCTGTATATATATATATATATATATATATATATATATATATATATATATATATATATATATGACTCAGGGGCGTTTTTATAGGGTTGACAGGGTAGGCTTTGCCTGACCATTAATTTTGTCAAACTTTAGAAGCATAAACTATATCAGTATAAATTAGCGCAATTAGACAAAATCCGTCGATCGCGCCCTCTTAATCCAATATCATATGATTTCTTTTTTTCATATTAGCTATTACAACCTAAAACGCCCTGCCTACCTTGAATGTATAATATAAATTCAACTAGTGTGGCGGATTTGATATATGCCATTTTTAATACAGAGTAAATGTACATATAGTCAGCGCGCGGACTTTCCTACTAAACGATACATTTTGCACGCTTACAATTTGGGTGGGGTGAGGTTAAAGGAAGAAAATTGACAGGCGAATGGTGTATGACGTCACAAGGGGATTGGGGGGGGGGGGGTTGCTCAAATATACAAATCACTTAGTCTTTAGTATGACAAGTTTGACAACGTGTGAGTGATAGATGATGTAATCTATGTGCTTTCTTTTCAATATAAGTTACTATTCTAGTGCCTTATTATAATGGAAATTAGTGTCGACTATTTGTTAAAAAACTATTTTTTAAAATTGGAAAGAGAACTGCAAATTCAGATTAAAAACTCAGGTAGGCCTAAATTAAATAATTTCAAAATAATAACATCTGATAAACAATGCAATAGAGCCTTCTCAAATAATTGGTTTAGCAAAAAATATGGCTGACTGGATGCCCAATAAGACAGAAATTGTTCTGTTGGCCTTGTTTACTTTTTAATAGTGATTCTGGAAACGAGGTATGGAGTAAAGAAGGCTATCGAGATCTTAAAAATTTGAGTAAAGCATGTACAAAATACGAATCATCAAAACTGCATTTAGAATGAGTAATGAAATTAAGTTTGTTTGCCGTGTGTGTATATATATATATATATATATATATATATAATATTCTGCCTATCCAATGCACCAGTCCAAGAACCGCCTCTGATACAGGTGTACCCCGGTTTCCGCAAGAGTTATGTTCCTCAGACTCATTACAAATAGCAAAATTGCAAATAACGAATCATTTTTCCAATATAAATACATGTTTGATGGGGGGATGCGTTCCGGTGGCCATTTTTCAGAATGTAAGATGTTTGGATACATTCACAGACGATATATAAAAGCAAGTATAAAACACAAATACAAACCTGTATTAGCATAGTAAGTTATGAATAACATCAATAAAGGAATAAACATACCTGTACTGTACTTTTATTTCCTCAAACCACCCCCGACTCGCACTGAAAGTTTCACCACCACTGCTCTCACATTCACCAACGACTTCCTTCCTCACATCTTGTCACAAAGACGGTGCCTTTTCTTGAATAAGGGCCTGCGATACGGGCATGCTACGCTGCGTTTGGTAGCAGGCAGAATTGTGAATTATTTTTTCCCTTATCTGGCATTGCGAATAACGGAGCTGGGTTTGCGTTTGCGAATAGCGGAATTTGGTGTCAAAAAATATATTACGTATAAGCGAAGCTACGAATAACGGGGTATACCTGTGTGTGTGTGTGTAGATATATATATATAGAGAGAGAGAGAGAAAGAGAGAGAGAGGGTTGACAAAAGTAGACACATTTTTTTTTTCCATATTTTGTGATTCAACAATAAAGTCAATAAATAATAACAGATTTATTGAATAAATAAATATAAATATAAATATATTTATAAATATATTTAGAATCGTGTTGCTTTTCCCTTTACATTATGTAAAGCTGAGACATGTTCTGGCATTCCATTGATGAACTTTGCCATTTGTTCTTGAGGACCATCAATCTGATGTCTATTTATTTTTTGTCAACCATATATACATATATATATATACAGTATACTGTACAAAGTGTCCGAAAATGCATATACCAAAAATAAATTTGAATAACTTTATGTTATTTGAGATAGCAACATAAATTGAAGATAAATACATACAGTAGACTTATAAGTTTTGTTTTGTTGCAAATATTAATTTTTGTTTTCTCTTTGTTTCGGAAGAAACCCCAGTTTTTAATAAAATGACAACTCCTCAAGAGAAGACAAAAATTGTTAGATTTTTACATGAAAGTGGTTCAATCATTAAAGCCCAAAGGCGTTTTCAGCGCCTGAAAGACAGCATACGAAGATGGGTAGACCAATTTGAGGCTAGTAGATCTGTAATAAAGGGGAAATCTACCGGAAGGCCAAGGAAGTCTCAGGCAAGGGCGAGTGCAATTAGGGAAGCATTTGCCAGAAGCCCTAAAAAGTCAATTAGGAGAGCATCAACTGAGTTAAACATCCCGAGAAGCTCTGTCCATGATATCGTTCTTAAAGAATTGAGGTTCAAATGTTATAAAACGCGGGTAATTCATCAACTTTTAGAAGAGGATTATGAGACCAGAGTGAATGTTTGTCAAGAATTAATTGAAACGGTAGAATCAGATGAACACTTTTTATCAAACCTCCTTTTTAGTGATAAGGCTACATTTCACATATCAGGCAAAGTTAATCGTCATAATTGCAGGATATGGGGTGAAGAAAATCCCCATGAATTGTACGAACACGAAAGGGATTTCCCCAAAGTAAACGTCTGGTGTGCCATGTCACGTTCCCGTATCAATGGACCGTATTTTTTTGTTGAACGAATTGCCACCAGCAATTCGAACCTGAACATGCTACGAGAGTTTTTTATTCTACAACTTGAAGAAAATCCCGGCTTGTTACAAAGAGCTTTCTTCCAACAGGATGGAGCACCACCCTACTTTGCTCGAATTGTTAAGATGTTTTTAAACTAAACTTTTCCAGAGCGTTGGATTGGTCGGGGAGGACTTCTGAAATGGCCCGCTCGTTCGTCTGATTTAACACCTTTAGATTCTTCATTTTTGGATATATATATATATATATATATATATTATATATGAAAATTATTTCACGAAAGTAACACGTGAAAAATATTATGATGAATAAAACCAAGAAGGAAAGGAAACACAAAAAGGTGCTCAAGCGCTTTCGTCTAATGACATCCTCAGGAACACTCAGTTCCTGAGGATGTCATTAGACGAAAGCGCTTGAGCACCTTTTTGTGTTTCCTTTCCTTCGTGGTTTTATTCATCATATATATATATATATATATCAGGGATAATGAATCGATATGAACTGGAATCGATAAACTGATAAAACTTTTTTTTTTCAAAACTGAAATCGGAAAAAACTGAAATCGAAAAGTTTTGCCAAAACTGAAATCGAAACTGAAATAAAATAAAATAAAATGAAAAACTTAAAATTGAAACCGAAATCGATATTTTTGGTTAAATTTTATAAATTAGAGTTTTTTCAAGAAGTTAAGATATTTTTAATTCAAATTTAAACTCCTAACACCAGACACAGTTTGTCAAGCAAAAAAAGCATTCGGGGATTGAGACATGATAGAAATGGTTTTGATTTATAGATACACTTCATCTCATCCCGTAAGACTATCTCCGAAGATTTATAGATATAGAAATGCAACTTATCCGTTTATTCCTTATGGTTCTATCTTTTTAATATATTCGCCTCCCTCTTCATATAGATGAATCAGAATGAACACTGGAGAAATTCTACACGTTCATATCCCTAAAATTTAATGACATCATTATTAGCTAATGCTGACCTGTTTTGTTTTTTTATTCTAAATAGGCTAATTTTTTTTGCAAAATATTTAAAGATGAGGTCAAATCAATAATAAAATAATAAAATCAATAATAAAAGGCTACATAAGGAATATAAAGTAAAAGATATAAATATTAAATATTTGAGTTTACTCCCTCTAAGAAAATGTTGTTATAATTCATAAACTGAAATCGAAATCGAAACTGATATTTTGTTTTTCCAAAAACTGAAATCGAAAATCAAACTGATATATATATATGATACACACAGACCGTGCATGGAACAAGGAACTCTTCTAGGAAAATTAAATCCACTATAGTCCGAATAAGTAATGGTAAATGACAAATACTATAGTTTTTTTCTTTTTCATAATGTTAGCCCGACGTGGGCAACGGGTCACTCGCAAAGAGGTCCCAAAAATATAGCTTCCTTCACCAGCTATCTGCAAAGCAGATAGGATTCAGCTTTGGGACAGGATCTAGGGTTTAAAGCAGCCTAGTCCAGCTACATTTAGAACCTCAATATAAGCAAAAGACTCGCTGCCTTCACGTCAGATTAAATACATCAAAGAAAAAGGGGTAACTATTATATTTTTAGCCAAAAACCAAAACTTAAACCTTAACTGGCAGAAGCGTCCACTTTTCAAGGCACATAACGGTCTGTGTGTATCACAAAAAAACCTCAGGTAACCATTCTGAGTTCATTCCCATCATGAAACGGACATGTTATGTGCCTTGAAAAGTGGACGCTCAATTCTGCCAGTTCAGGTTTAAGTTTTGGTTTTTGGCTAAAAATATAATAGTTACCCCTTTTTGGTTGATATATTTAATCTGACGTGAAGGCAGCGAGTCTTTTGCTTATATTGAGGTTCTAAATGTAGCTGGGCTAGGCTGCTTTAAACCCTAGATCCTGTCCCAAAGCTGGATCCTATCTGCTTTGCAGATAGCTGGTGAGGGAAGCTATATTTTTGGGACCTCTTTGCGAGTGACCTGTTGCCCACGTCGGGCTAGCATCATGGAAAAGAAAAAACTATTGTATTTGTCATTTACCATTACTTATTCGGACTACAGTGGATTTAATTTTCCTAGAAAAGTGCCTTGTTCCATGCACGGTCTGTGTGTATCATAAAAAACCTCAGGGAACCATTCTGAGTTCATTCCCATATATATATATATATCAGTTTCCCACCCCTGATATATATTGGGTCGGCAAAAATAAAAGGGAGACCTCGAACTTTGGCTGCAAAATCCAAAGTTATAGTCAGATTTCAATATTTTTTCACACCCGACAACTAAGTAAATTTCCTATACGGTGAGCGGATTTCAAAGAAAACTAATGAAAATTACGGAGTTATTGAACATTTCTTTATGCCACTGGAAATTCTCCATTTACACTACTACTGCATTGTACGTGGAGATAAAAAGTTACAAAGTACTCACATGGTGCACCTTGATGTTAAAAAGCTGCTCGATATGTTTACCACGAACTTCTACAACCTTTTACAGTCTAGGCCGGAACTCATCTATGGCATTACTGATTTGTTCTTGTGGTAGTTCATCCCATTTTTCTAGAAGAAACTGTCGGAAATGAACGACATTTCTTACTTTGACCCGATAAATACTCTGTGACAAATTTTCCCAAAGACCGTAATCGACAGGATTTAAATCGGGACTGTTTCGTGGCCAAATTTAATACCGCTACCTGGTATTCTTTTGATATCTCCTGTTTTATCGATTTTCTTGAGAAGCTTGTCCAAACCTCCTGCAGTTGGCTTACGTTAATTAAAATCGCTTTAATTATCAACTTAAACCTACGATTAGCAAGATTTTTCTGGAATATTCACCATAAATCCAATTTTTCAGCTGAAATGTTAAAAAATGGCATACAAACGATAAAATTACCAAGTACTAACATACTAAAATTTCATGGTTCTATGTATCGTATTTGCGAAAGATATGAAAGATTTAAAAGGTTTCCCTTTTTTTTGCCGACCCAATATAATATATATATATATATATATATATATATAAAACTTGGGTTATTATTCGTTTTTTGACCCAGTCACACCCAGCTATAACAGCAATATATATTGAATAACCAATCAAAACTGAATAAGAAAATATACATATTATCTTGTGCAAATTTGTATAAAATGTGTTTTTATTAAAATATATTTCCTATTTTTGGTGTTTTTTCAATATATATATATATATATATATATATATATATATATATATATATATATATCGACTATTTGGTGAATATTTCTTATTTTTGGTGATTCTGGCTACTTCTGCGTAATTCAATTTGTCCTGTTTTACAAATAAATCATTTTTAGCAATTGTTCGTCTGTTGAACTCTTTTCAGTTTGGTTTTTTTGTGACTAGAAGTATGACGTGTCAGTTATGCATATTTGATTTTGAAGACGTGATCCGCCATATTGCCCTCGATGAAGACAAGAGTTTAGACCTTTTTTTCAATCACGGAATAATTAAGACATCCGTGACCTGCCCTAAATGCAATAGTGCTTGTATTTTAAGAAAAGACCAGACGGTCTTTAGGTGCCGTAAAAAAAATCCTAACAATAAACGTGTGTCGTTTCAATTTAAGGGCAGGCGAAATTTAGCGGACTACCCATGCAAGGTTGGCGCATGTTATTACATTATCATTTGTATAATTTAGGTCGTTGGGGGTTTAAACGAAAATGACGAGTGCAAACTTTTCTGGTTAATTTTGAGGTGTTTTGTACGAAACTGCCATCCGTTTCCTGTGCAAATGCGTAGTTTTCAAGATGACGATATCTCGAAAACTACGCATTTGCACAGGAAACGGATGGCAGATTTGTGCAGAACACCTCAAAATTGACCAGAAAAGTTTGCTCTCATTATAAAAAGAGACTGGGTCAAAAAACGAATAATTATCAAAACTTGGTTGAATGGTTTGTTCTTCGGGAAATTTAATTTAATGCACACTGTAATTGCATTATTAATTCTCACTAATTATCGCCAATTTTCGCACGTTCATTTTAATATATTGTATGTTTTTGTTCATTATATTTATTTATCTTTATTTGATTTTAAACTTTTTAGCACTGATGATGGAAATTGAATTTTTCCGAAACGTCTGTAAATAAACATGTACCATCTTTTCATCTCCTATTCATATATATATATATATATATATATGCTAACTTTTACATATTTCATACACTATTTTATTGTATGTATTGTATTGTTTGAACGCATTTCATACACTTTTTATTTAAAGAGTGTATTTTTGTTTCATAGTTTCATTTGTTTTCCATTTTTTCTGAAGTTTTCTGAGAAGCAGACGTTGTGAACGGATTTTTAATGAAATTTATTATAAATGCGAATAAAGGAAGCTGAATAGCAGTAAAAATAAAACTTTTCAATGGATATTTTCGGAAGTATAAAGATCTGAAATTGAATAAAGTTCATAATGATTATATACACACGAGGTAAATTTAGTTTATATATATACAGTATATATATATATATGTTAACTGCTCCGTCTATGGCCTTAGGCAGCTAGAGGATGACGGAGGTTCGAGTTAGGTGGCAGCAATGGATTTGTTACCTTGGATTAGCTGGTACTGTGTCGGGAATTGCAGTAGTTTCTCTTATACTACTCTCCGATTTCTTGTAGGGGATCGGAGGATTCTGTGAAGCTTACTAAATTCTCTAAGGGTTCTCCGATTCTTCTTGTAGCGTATCGGGAAATTATTTTTCTCTATCTTAAGACTTAAGTTTTCTGAAGAAAGCAAGGCTCGAAGAAGAAACCAAAGATATTCTCTTACTGTAGTTTACTGCTGAAATGTTACAGGCAATGCTCAGCCTCTAAGTCAGATCACACAAATCAGAATCAGAATGAACTTTGGAGAAATTCTACATGTTCATATCCCTAAAATTTAATGACATCATTATTATCTAATGTTGACCTGTTTTGTTTTTTATTCTCAATAGGCTGATTTTTTTTGCAAAATATTTAAAGATAAGGTAAATATTTTAGCTGGAGCAATGTCTGAAAAGATAAGCAAGATATTCGAAGATGAAGCCATATTTTTATTTTAAACCGCATATTGACAGATCTCGTTATCATGATCTGCCGAGTTAACTAAAAATGGAAATTGAAATATGCATTTTATTATGGATTAAAATTAAACATGCATGTGAGCCAAATTAAATGCTTAAAATTTAAGATTAGGTGTTAAGCAAGACATGACTTCATCTTTTACAACGAAGAGAGAATGTATAAAGAAAATGAACATTGCGGAATTTAACAAGATTACATTATTAGGCTAAATCTAAAAAAATGATTAAGTAATTTGAAAAGAAATAATTCATCAATTATTCACCAAAAATACAATAGAAAGAAAATAAAAAATTTATCCGAACTTGCGTCGGCGTTATGGGAGTTTGGACTCAAAATGCAAAAATGAGTATAAGAATATAAGAATATATGAATATAAGAATTATTCAGTGTTCATTTTTACAGGGCTCGACCCTCTAGAATGATATTAATACAATAATATAATGTCCTAACTAATCCTAACTAGATGATAACTAATGGTTTTTATGATACAGATTTATATACAACACATGAGTTGGGGTAGTTAAGTCTAGTTCACGTGGTCTGGGTACACACTCTTGGTTGTGCATAAATAGTTTCACATCGTTCGGTATCTCTTGGTTTCTTTCGTTCCAAGAATGATCTTTTTGCTACAAATATACCGAGGATAATAGCACACACAATGATAATACTGACAGCAGATGTTGAAAAATAATTGTTACTGGTTGCAGTATTTGAAAGAGGTCATTCTGGTTATCATCCGAAATTTAAAAAATGACTCAACTCATCATTCCATTTAGGGGCATCAAGTCCGGGTAGAATGGTCACCGGTTTCATCGCGGAATTCAAGATTTCTACAGTTGGTTTGAATTTAGTTTCAGACAGAAAGGGGTACGAGTTGTTAATTGTAATCTCAAAATTATAAGGGGAACAATTTTATTCATATCTACGTCTTAAATTATACGGAGCTGTTGGTGGTCCTGTAGATGTTTGTGTTTGTGTGCGGAGTGGTCGGCCTCGCTTAGGTGGTAGTTGGGGTCGAACATTAAGCTCGGATTCTGAGTGTGTTCGTTTTTTTCGTGAAGGTTCTAGTTCACGTGGTTGATGCATTTGCGGCCGGTATGTAGGGTCCGTGCGTCGATCAAAAGCCGGTGAGGGTGGTGACGGAGGAGATGGTGGAGATGGAGGAGATGGAGGCGTTCCACCGAGTGATCCTCTAGAAGGAGTTTCTCCAGGGTCTGGTTCCGATGGGACTGTCGGTTCTGGGACCTCTTCTTGTTTAGAGATTGGCTCGAGTACTGGTGGTATTACGATGTACCAATCTTCGTCACGGGTAGTGGTTTCCGCGGTGACAACTTCGGTTTTGTGGTCCCTGCTGGATTTGTTAATACCTTGACCTTTTGAAGGGTAGGCGGTTCGAACGCATGGCACATGTTTTTTGGGAAGGTGTTGTTCGGCAGCTATCTACAAATTATCAGCGTGAATGATCTTTACTTTGGAATGGTCTCGGAGGTCAAGGATTTCGTAACGGTTCTTTTCGATGTCTTTCATAATCCTATATGGGCCATCCCATTTTGGGTAGAATTTGCAATGAGCACTTGGCAGTTTCACGCTCTTTATGTAACAGCGCATACCGACGATTATAGTCTGTTGACGGGGATGACGCCTATGTTGCTCTTGCTTCATATGTTAGTTTCGTTGGTCTAGGCCATATCGGATTATATAAAAAAATTTTGAAAGATTCGTCAGCCAGACTCTATACTGAACGGACGCATTTCCTGAGCTCTCTGATATTGCTTCTATTTTACATATTGCTAACAACTTTACTTTTGGTAATTTTTGAATTTTATATACTTGCATTTATATTCACATTGCTATAGTTAAGTAATTGAATATTAGTGGTTTTTAGCGATTTATAAGATTTTATAGCGTGCCGGCTTAGTTTAACTTAATTTGTGACGGTTATAAACTAATTTTAACGCGCGATGCCGTCGCAGAAAGCGTCGTGTGTTAGGTGTTGGGTAAACCGGTGGGATTCAGAGTTTAAAGATTATGACGGCGGTCCTATGGCGGTTACCGAGAGATCAGTTTGTTTCTTTTGCGAATTAAGGGAGGAAATAGTTGAAATAAAACGTAGTGTACGTGAGGTAACGGAAAGACTTGCAACGCTTGATGAAGGCAGGGGTAGGGCTATGGTTGACGAAAGCCGAACCAATACTAACGTTGAAGACGTTCGTAATTTGAAGGGTGAGGTGCATAATCTAGTTTCTAGTTTAGGTAACTTATCGGGAAGGTTGGATAGAGTTGAGGAAGGGGTTAAGGCTAGTCCGAGATTAGTAGATGGGGAGGGATTTAGAGAAGTTAAGGGTGGAGATTAGGGTGGATCGATTTTACATTTTTTTCGATTTCCATATTCTAATAGAGACAAAAACTTGCGCATGCATGGGAAAATAGCCTCTGCAAAATCGTAGCTTAATAGGTAATCATCTTCTGCCCCCGTCAGAGCGATGAAAATCATATTTTAGTAGTCAAAAACGTATTTTTCTTATAATTTTTAAAATATTTCAATATGCATCAAAATTATTCCTAATAACTATAAAGTCGATGAAAAAGACCTCATAGGATCGTTTTTCCAAGGGCGTTGTCCTACGTTAATATCTTTTGCCCCCGGCAACAACGTCAAATGTTGAAAAAATAGGTAATTTATATACATATATTCAGAGCGGCTCTTTGTCTTAAATAATGCATTTATATATTTCCCATAGCATTTATATCGTTGCTTAGGCATGAAATAACACACACGCAAAATTTTATGACTCTAGAGTAATATCTTCTGTCCCCGAGAAAAGTCTAAATGTGGATTATAATTACGTTAATGCGATGTTATAAGTACGATAAGTACTAAGTACAGCTCCTCGCTTGCTAATTTTATAAAATTAGCAACCCAGAACTCACCACGAGGAGGTGGCTGTACGTCGAGTTCCACCCTATCCAGCCCCAACCACCCTTACTTTGGCTGCATGTCGATTTACATACGGTAATCTTTCTTAGAATCAAATCGTGGAATTTTTGTTCGGGAGTGAAGACGGGAGCGGATGAATCCGTCCCTCTCTTCTATTCCACTTACACTGGCAGAGGCTTCGGTTACTAATTTGATGAGTCTCTCGACCGCTTGAGTATGACAAGGGAATAGTGGGATCAGTCCATCAGGCTGGTCTCCCGTCTCAACAAACTCTTTATTCGGGTATCAGGTATTGTTTTTGTAACGGGGGGTTCGGTCACCTCAGCCGTTTGCCAGTTGATCATTTCGTAATAGTTTTGACTATCGTAGAGCAGCTCAGGCATGGCGAAGGCTCGAATTTCCCCCGCTGGTGATTGTTTTGATCGTGCTTTTAATATTCTTCTCCATCCCAATTCTCTTATGTGTTGCTCATCGGCATGTAGCATGGAGATCAAAATATTTTCTGGGTGAGCAAAGAAAGAATTTCTACGGAGGACTTTGTTGGCGATTGTCTTAGATCTTTGAGGCATGGTCTGAGAGAGACGCATCATTTCGAAAAAATGTTTTGCGCCCTCAGTGAAACGAGTTTTTCTTTATCTTAAACCAAATTGGTGCGTAAACTGTCATAATGAATCGCACAATTTCGTTGAAGGTGCTGGAGGGTTCACTGGTTGAAACATAGAGGCGCAGAAATCTATTTGCTGTTGTCAGCCACCTGGAATGCGCCATCTTACCTGGATTTCGAGCCGTGAGAGCTGAAGAGCAGCTACCGCTCGACACTGCTCTGTAGATGCCTAACAAATATTTTTGGTCAGTGCTCAACTCGGCATCATCTATGTCAATGTCGGGAGATGGAATGGCATCGAATTCTGTAATTGGAAGTTTTTCGCAGTCGTTCAGTTGTTTTCCAACTGGTCCAGTAAAGCCCATTGGCCCAGTTGTTTTGCCGTCCAAGTCTTGAATGAGGTGTCGCAGTGATAATTCATTACCGTGTAATAGGCATATGATCCACTGAACTGGCCTTTGTAGTTTCATTTCAATCATACGCCAGTACGCAGTGCGTACTGGCGCGTCAGTGACAGCTGCTGCTGGCAGCACTCACCAGAGATGACCTTTAAACCCTAGCCTAGTCATAAAATTTTGCGTGTGTTATTTCATGCCTAAGCAACGATATAAATGCTATGGGAAATATATAAATGCATTATTTAAGACAAAGAGCCGATCTGAAAATATGTATATAAATTACCTATTTTTTCAACATTTGACGTTGTTGCCGGGGGCAAAAGATATTAACGTAGGACAACGCGCTTGGAAAAACAATCATATGAGGTCTTTTTCATCGACTTTATAGTTATTAGGAATAATTTTGATGCATATATGAAATATTTTAAAAATTATAAGAAAAATACGTTTTTGACTACTAAAATATGATATTCATCGCTCTTCCGGGGGCAGAAGATGATTACCTATTAAGCTAAGAGTTTGCAGAGGCTATTTTCTCATGCATGCGCAAGTTTTTGTCTCTATTAGAATATGGAAATCGAAAAAAATGTAAAATCGATCCACCCTAGTGGAGATTGGCCGCGTACGTTAGGTGATAGGAATCCCCCCTTATCGAGGTTTCGAACCCTTTCGCCCATTTGGAAAGGGACGTGAATGAGGGGGAAACTATTTTAATTGGGGATTCTTTAGTGCGCCATGTGGACGCAGAGTTCGTTGAACGGCATCCAACCAAGAGGAGGGTCTGTCTCCCAGGGGCCAGGGTTGACATAGTTCGAGACGAAGTGGATAGGATTGACGTTGCCTCCCGTCACTCGATGTTGGTGACGATGGTAGGGGGCAACGACTCGTATAGGCCCGATACGAGAGTACCTGACCTTTTTGAAAGATATAGGGGGTTAATTAGGTCGCTAAAGGCGAGGTCAGATAGGTCTTTAGTTCTAGGTATTACCCCTAGGCACGGTTTGGGTCTTAGGATTACGTCTAAAACGATATTTTTGAATGCTAAATTAGAAGAGATTTGTGCTGAGGAAAATGTACCGTTCGTAAAGCTGTGGTCCGAATTCAGTGATCCTAGCCTTTTTATAAAAGATGGGGTGCATTTTAATGAAATAGGTAATGCTAGGCTAGGTAGGTTAATAGACGAAAACGTGCGAAAGCTGTATTTTCGAAGCCTTCTTTAAACGTTGTGTGTCCGGGGAACGCGGGCCCAAAGTGAAAAATATTTTAAAACGCCGGCCAGTGGTAAAAAATAACTTAAACGTCTTTTATTGTAACGCGCGTAGTATTAGAAATAAATTAAATGAATTTACGGCGATAATATATTTCGGCAAATACGATATAGTTGCTATCACTGAAACTTGGTTAAATTCCGTGACTCGGGACTTGTTGGGCGAACTTGATATACCGGGTTTTAAACTCTTTACTAATGATAGGTTACATAGGATTGGTGGCGGCGTTTTGCTGTACATTCGTAATTCCCTTAAGGCTATCGAGGTTGTTAGATTTTTCGGCAGCAATTAATGCGATATGTGTTGAAGTTAGGGCGCGTAGTATTAGTTTTAATTTTGTTGTTGTTTATAGACCTCCCGTTCAACTCCGCCATACAGATACTAGATTTTACTCACTTCTTGGTAACTTAATTGACAATCGGAATAGTATAATTGTCGGAGACTTTTACTGGTAATGAGGAGGGTTTGAGATTGATTGAGTTTATGGAAGATAACTTTTTACGACAGATGGTTACTGAACCAACGCGCGGTGATAATATTTTAGATTTGGTGATGACGAACGGCGAGAATATAGTCGAAGGTTTAGAAGTAGGCGAGAGTTTAGGATGTAGTGATCATCAAATTCTTAGGTTTAAGTAATTGATAGAAAACACTAAGGATAGTAACGTAATAGAAGTCCCTGATTTTCGTAGGGCTAATTTTGATAGTTTTGCGGATAGGATGAGAGTAGTGGACTGGGATAACTTATTTATGAGTAATGACACAAATTTGCATTGGGTGGCGTTTGAGAAAGCCTTAGGAATATTGAAAGGGAGTTTATTCCTCGTAGGCCCAAGCGCGCTAGAAATCATGGTACCAAATGGTGGACTAGGGAAATAGGCGAGTTCATAAACGAGCGTAATAGAGCGTATAGACTTAATAAGCGCAATGGCACGGCAGCTAACTTTAATAGATATATCGAGCTTAGATGTCGGGTTAAAAGATCAGTTAGGAATGCTAAGCGTAATTTAGATATACTTATAGCTGCGGATAGTAAACATAATCCAAAAAAGTTTTTTGAATACGTTAATAATCGTAAGCTGATAAAAAATAACATAGGCCCTCTAGTGGATGTTAATGGCGCTTTGGCTTCTGACGCTCAGGCGATGGCGGGTATTTTCAATAACTTTTTTGCGACAGTTTTTACTGAAGAAGACGTAAATAATGTCCCCGACGTGGACGATATTGTTCCATTTAGTAGCGAGACTATTTTGGATGAAATAACTGTTTACGAGGGTGAGATTGCGCATTATATCGATAGGCTAAAAGTTAGCAAGACTCCAGGCCCTGACGCTTTTTATCACAGACATTTGAAAGATTTGAAAAACGTTATCGTAGGCCCCTTAACGAAGATTTTTAATCAGTCACTCGAAACGGGGATTATTCATGAAGACTTCAAATTAGCTAACGTCACGCCTATTTTTAAAAAAGGCGACCGCGCAGTAGCTAGCAATTATAGGCCCATTAGCTTAACGTCAATTGTCGGTAAACTTTTGGAATCCATAGTTAGGAATCGTATCATCGATCACTTAGAAAGGAGAGATTTGATTAATAGTAGTCAGCATGGGTTTCGACGCCATAGGTCTTGTTTAACTAATTTGTTAGAATTTTATAACGAAATAGTGCGCGAATACGATAGGCATAGAGCGGCTGACGTTATTTATTTAGATTTTAAAAAGGCATTCGATACAGTTCCGCATAGGAGATTAATTGCGAGGGTCAAAGTGCACGGTATACGCGGTCGGGTAGCAAACTGGTTAGAAGAATGGCTTCGTGCTAGGAGGCAGAGGGTCGTAGTTAATGGTAGTGAATCAGGGTGGTTGGATATAGGTAGCGGTGTCCCACAGGGTTCAGTGTTAGGCCCATTGCTATTCGTAATTTACATTAACGACATAGATGTAGGATTGACTAGTAACGTGTCAAAATTCGCGAACAATACTAAAATAGGCAGTAAGGTTCTTAACCAGGACGATAAAAATAGGCTCCAAGACGATGTAAACAGGATTATGGAGTAGACAGATAAGTGGCAGATGCAATTTAACGTAGACAAATGTAAAGTTTTGCATATAGGTTCTCGTAACAATAATTACACGTACACGATGGATGATAGGTAGTTAGCGAGCGTTGAGGAGGAAGTAGATTTAGGCGTACGCGTATCTAAGGATTTAAAGGTTAGGAACCAGTGCCTGGAGTCTTGCGCAAAAGCTAATAGGATGTTATGCTTCATAGCGCGTAATTTCGAATTTAAATCGAAGGATATTATATTGCCCCTTTACAAGTCCCTAGTCAGGCCTCATTTAGAATATGCCATTCAGTTTTGGTGCCCGTACTTGCGTGAGGATATTGATAGGTTAGAAAGGGTTCAGCGTCGTGCCACGAAACTGATTCCGTCATTGCGCAACAAGCTTTATGAAGATAGGATTAAAGAGTTAGACCTGTATTCACTCGAAACTAGGAGATTAAGGGGGGAGCTTATTGAAGTTTTCAAAATCGTTAATAACATCGATAACGTAAATTTTGATACTGTTCACTTTCGATAATAATAATACTCGTAATAACGGATTTAAGTTGCGTGGCAGACGTTTCATCACTAATATCGCTAAAAACCTCTACGTTTAAAGTAACTGATAAATGGAATAATCTTCCCGTGTCAGTCGTGAACTCTACCAGCGTTAATATGTTTAAGAACCGTTTAGATAGGCATTTTAAAAATATTAACGTTTAATATAATAAAAAACAATCCCCTTTTCCCTCTCAGCCTCCCCTTTTCCTCTCAGCCTCACACTTTTCCTCTCAGCCTCCCCTTTCCCTCTCAGCCTCCCCTTTCCCTCTCAGCCTCCCCTTTTCCCTCTCAGCCTCCCCTTTCCCTCTCAGCCTCCCCTTTTCCCTCTCAGCCTCCCCTTTCCCTCTCAGCCTACCCTTTTCCCTCTCAGCCTCCCCTTTCCTCTCAGCCTCACCCTTTTCCTCTCAGCCTCACCCTTTCCCTCTCAGCCTCACCCTTTTCCCTCTCAGCCTCACCCTTTTCCCTCTCAGCCTCACCCTTTCCCTCTCAGCCTCACCCTTTTCCCTCTCAGCCTCACCCTTTTCCCTCTCAGCCTCACCCTTTTCCCTCTCCCTCGTTAAAATTATTAACGTTGTTTAATATAATAAAACAATTAGCAACAGGAGCTCTAGTGGTGGTGATCGAGGATGAGTCTGTTGACAGTAATGCCAGCTTGTGACATGCCAGTGTGTGATGCCAGCAAAAAAAAAAAAATTAGACTAACACGATCGTAGATGTAGCTCGTATCGTAAACTAACCCACTTTTTGTTTTACTTTACCTACTTTTTTTTTTCCTTTTCCTCTCCTTACTTGCATGTCTGTAGTTTGCATGGTATGATAGTGAGTTAAGACTGTGTTTGCATGGTTTGTAAGCGTTCTTATTTTACTTCTTTTCATCTTTCACCCCTTTCCTATTCTCTCCAACTATTTTTCTGACTTGTCGGCAGTGGCCGACTGATGATGATGGTAAGCTTTTCTTCCTCTTTTTCTGAATGAATGTTAACCCATGAGTGAAAGGTGTTGCTACTTAATTAACCCCTTATTCTCTTCTCTTAACCCCCTACTCTTTCCTTTCTCTCGGGCTAACCTTAGAGTGGATCTTAGGGTCTTTGTTAGCCTTAGCTTCTGTAGATCTGTAGAACTAGTTGCTGATTTGCTTCTGCCATCTCGGAAGGTGTTAGAACTGCCGGGTCGATTTGGTCAGACAAATCAAAAGATAGCCGTTTGTCGTAGTGATATAAAACGAAATGAGGGGTGTTCCCGATGCGATGGACACGTTATAGCTGTTGTTGATGGCTGTTTGCACCATGGGGAGCGATTCATCCCATGTACTGAAGGATGCATCGACAACATAGCGGAGGGCTTCTGAGATCTTACGATTGTGTCTTTCCACTAAGCCGTTTGCCTGCGGATGGTATGCCACAATGTGTTTTTAATTTTACACATTTTGCAGAATGATTCGAACAGCTTGGAAGTGAAAGTATGGGCGTTATCCGAAATTAGGATGGAAGTAGTATAGTTTTAGATGACGCGTTCCACTAGGGCTCTTGCCACAGTTTACGCGGTCTGGTTTGGAATGGCAACGACTACGTTGTAACGCGAGAAGTGGTCCGTAAACACAATGATGTATTGGTTTCCCTTTGATGTTTTGGGGAATGGTTCCAGGTTGTCCATTCCGGTTCTCTTCCAAGGCCGTTGGCATACCGGATATTTATGCTGTGAATGGTACATTGCCTTTATGTTTTAAAGAAGACGGGCATTCAGCAATGTATTCATGTACCTTTTTGTTCATTTCGGGAAAATGGTATCGCTCCAAAAGACTCTTGATGGTGCGATCCGGCCCAATGTGGCCATACAAAGGTGGGTCGTGAGAAAGTCCGATGGCTATATCTACGAGATCCTTTGGTATTTCCACGAGGTCGTTCCCATCTTCGTTCCTAAAATGTACAAGCCCATCTTTTTTGTTGTACTGTTCTTTTATCTTAGATGGTTCCTTTTGTTCCAGGCGAGCCCGAAGGTCCTGGGTGTGTTGGTCCTGTTTTTGAGAGTATTGCAAACATTCGTGGTCGAACACAGGAAGAGTTTCTATCTTATTCACTTGGGTGTCGCGTTTAAGTCTCGATAATCCGTCTGGAATAAATTGAAGTTTTCCTAGTTTTATACAATATTTGCGGCAAAGTCCTGAATCAACAGAGTCCATCTACTCAACAGTCCTTCAAGTAGCTTGTCCTTGAAGAGATACGTGAGTGGCTTATGGTCAGTTTTGACGGTTATACCGTAGCCGAAGACGATATTTCGGAATTTTTTCAAAGCCCACTATCCCGCTAGTGCCTCTCGGTCCGTAGTGGAGTAATTCCGTTGAGGTCCAGAGAGAAACTGACTGGCATAATCAATGAGTAATTCTACACCATATATATCCTGTAATAGGACGGCTCCTAGTCTATAGGAGGAAGCATCTGTGGCTATGACAAAGGGTTTGGTGTAATCGGAATAGTGGAGGATGGGATGACAGGTTAGTTTACCGATTAAAGTTTCAAAAGTATGTTGGTGATCAGATTCCCAATTAAATTTAGCATTTTTCTGGAACAAATTGGTAACGGGTTTAGCAATGTTCGAAAATTGGGGGATAAAATTTCGATAGAATCCGACAAATCCAATAAATGCACGAGCGTCGTCGATGGTTTTAGGTACAGGGTACCTTTCCAGTGCTTCAAGTTTGGCTGGATCAGATGTAATTCCAGTGGATGATAGCAGAAATCCTAAGTATACCAGGGATTCCTGTAAGAAGTTGCACTTTGCAAGTTTCAGTTTAAGAAATGCTTTTCTCAAACGTGATAGCACATTCTGAAGACGTTAAAAGTGTGCTTTTATATCTGAACTATAAACGATAATATCGTCAAGATAGACCAGAGCTTCGACGCCTAATAGGTCGGAATTGACTATATTCATCAACCTAGAGAAATTAGCAGGCCCATTTCGGACTCCGAAAGGTAAAACCTGGAATTCGTAGTGGCCTCGATTAGTGGAAAAAACAGTCAATCCCGAGATTCAGGACTGACTTCCATTTGCCAATAACCAAATCGAGGGATGGAAAGAAGTTAGCTCTCACTACGTTCAGAATTGTTTGCTGCATGTTTGGAATAGGGAAACGGTCTGGGATGGTAATATGGTTTAGGCGTCTAAAATCTATACAAGGGCGAGATGTTCCATCCTTTTTGGAAACAAGAATCATAGGAGCGGACCAGGGAATAGCTGAAGGCTCAATGACATCCTGCTCCAACATGTCCTTGATGTGTTCCTCAATAGTTACTAATTGGGAATATGGAACCCTATAGGGAGGAATAAAGATGGGTTTGGAATTGGGTTCCAACTTGATTTCGAAAGGGATCAAATTAGTTCGGCCCAGAGTGTCTCCTTTTAGGGCAATCACATCTCTATTTCTTATCAGGAAATCGAGAATGATTCCAGTAGTTTGGGATCCTGTAAGGCTGGTGACTCCTGAAGGGAGTGCTCCAGACATTTCTTATATTCTTCTTTTAATGCTGAAGGGTTTAACTCTAAGGAAGTGGAAACACGCTTTATAGTACTGGTGGGGAAATCTGAATTTATTTTTACTGTGGAAGCAGTTCCTATGCTCTGATTTGAAGTTAATTCAATAGTGCCTTTTTCCTTTGTTTAAACAAACAACAGGGATAGCTGAATTTTCACTATGACTAAGAATTTGGGCAATAAGAACATCTCTCTTGAAATTACTTTTCTCTGTAATAAGAGTGCGATCTGACTCTAATAGTTTTCCTTGACCGTTTACTACTCTTACTAGGAAACAAATCTTCTCATAAGGCGCTACTGTTATATGCTCTGTAGGACATATTAAACATTGTGAATCTGACTCTGGTTCGGTGATTCAAATTTGCCTTATTGGCTGAAAAATCGTTTCAGTTGGATTTCGAATCGCAACTGCTGAGTTAACTGAAACTGGCTGACTGGAAACTTACTGCCTGGAAACTGGCTGACTAGAAACTGATTGTGTTGATCCTGCTGGATTCAACAACTGGAACTGATTACTCTGGGGACTGATTTCTCGGGCGGTTGTCCCTCTGGATGCAACCGACTGAGTTGAACTGCTCTAAACTGGCGTGGGTTTCTATTTCTTTCGGAAATCCGAACTAAACTGATTCTGTTAGCATTAGGCTGAATAAAAAAAATGGATATACAATTTGAATTTATAAAATTATTGAAATACTTAAAATAAAGTCAACATAATAAGATAGTTTAATATATAAATTATAAAGTACAACTTAGTATAGAATTATTATTCATATAGAATAGGAGATTACAATAGTTAAAATGATTTAGAGATTAACTACTGTAGTTAGAGAAAATGTAAATTTATGGGCAACTTAACTTATTAAGCGCTGCTTTTTTTCGTGAATGTAAAATATTTGTACATAATTACATTTTCAAATTACTATAAATTATTATAAAGTGTTTTTTGTCCGTTCATTTTTCTATAAATATGGATTTTGTTTTGTAATGAAAATTTAGAAATTTCAAAGACTCGGTAAGAGAATCGGCTACATTTGGCCGATGCCGATTAATCGATACACCACTACAATTTATAATAATTTATACTCATTTCAAAATGTAATTGTATAAAATACATTTTCCATTCACGAAAAGGGCAAACCTTAATAAGTTAAGTTACCCATAAATAACAGGGATGGCAGGACAGCCATAAGGAACACCACTATTAATAGCTTTAGAAGAACAGTGGTCAGCTACAACCGCAACTATAGATCAGCCAGAAAGGATATCAGAGATCTACAGATCTACAGAAGCTAAGGCTAATAAAGACCCTAAGATCCACTCTAAGGTTAGCCCGAGAGAAAGGAAAGAGTAGGGGGTTAAGAGAAGAGAAGAGAATAAGGGGTTAAGTAAGGAGCAACACCTATCATTCGTGGGTTAACTTTCATTCAGAAAAAGAGAAAAAAGACTCACCATCATCATCCGCCGGCCACTGCCGACAAGTCAGAAAAATAGTCGGAGAGAATAGGAGAGGGGTGAAAGATGAAATGAAGTAAAATAAGAACGCTTACAAACCATGCAAACACAGTCTTAACTCAAAGTCATACCATGCAAACTACAAACCTGCAAGAAAAGAGTTACAGTCATGTAAAAAAAAAAAAAAAAAAAAAAAAAAAGTAGGTAAAGTTAAACAAAAAGTGGGTTAGTTTACGCTACGAGCTACATCTACGTTCGTGTTAGTCTAATTTTTTTTTTTTTTTTTTTTGCTGGCATCACAAGCTGGCATGTCACAAGCTGGCATTCATCGTCAACAGACTCATCCTCGAGCACCACCACCAGAGCTCCTGTTGCTAACTTTGTTTTTTTATTTTAAAGAACGTTAATACTTTTAAAATGTCTGTCAAGACGGTTCTTAAATATATTAACGCTGGTAGAATGAACGACTGACGCGGGAAGATTATTCAATTTATCAATTACTTTAAACGTAAAGAAATTTTTAGCTATATTAGTAATGAAACGTCTGCCACGCAACTTAAATCCGTTATTACGAGTATTACTATTATCGAAAGTGAACAATTTGTCAAAATTTACGTTATCGATGTTATTAACGATTTTGAAAACTTCAATAAGCTCCCCCCTTAATCTCCTAGTTTCGAGTGAATACAGGTCTAGCTCTTTAATCCTATCTTCATAAGGCTTGTTGCGCAATGACGGAATAAGTTTCGTGGCACGAGGCTGAACCCTTTCTAACCTATCAATATCCTCACGCAAGTACGGGCACCAAAACTGAACTGCATATTCTAAATGAGGCCTGACTAGGGACTTGTAAAGGGGCAATATAATATCCTTCGATTTAAATTCGAAATTACGCGCTATGAAGCATAACATCCTATTAGCTTTTGCGCAAGACTGCAGGCACTGGTTCCTAACCTTTAAATCCTTAGATACGCGTACGCCTAAATCTACTTCCTCCTCAACGCTCGCTAACTACCTATCATCCATCGTGTACGTGTAATTATTGTTACGAGAACCTATATGCAAAACTTTACATTTGTCTACGTTAAATTGCATCTGCCACTTATCTGTCCACTCCATAATCCTATTTACATCGTCTTGGAGCCTATTACTATCGTCCTCGTTAAGAACCTTACCGCCTATTTTAGTATTGTCCGCGAATTTTGACACGTTACTAGTCAAACCTACATCTATGTCGTTAATGTAAATTACGAATAGCAGTGGGCCTAACACTGAACCCTGTGGGACACCGCTACCTACATCTAACCACTCCGATTCACTACCATTAACTACGACCCTCTGTCTCCTAGCACGAAGCCATTCTTCTAACCAGTTAGCTACCTGACCGCGTATACCGTGCGCTTTAACCTTGGCAATTAGTCTCCTATGCGGAACTGTATCGAACGCCTTTTTAAAATCTAAATAAATAACGTCAGCTGCTCTATGCCTATCGTATTCGCGCACTATTTCGTTATAAAATTCTAACAAATTAGTTAAACAAGACCTATGGCGTCGAAACCCATGCTGACTACTATTAATCAAATCTCTACTTTCTAAGTGATCGATAATACGATCCCTAACAGCAGAGATATAAGGATAGAAAGTAAAGGATAGAAGTTTGGAAATTAATGATTTGTGCCAGACTCAAAAACGTTTGCTATAGCTAGCGTAATAGCAAAGGTTTCACCGAAATTCCGAATGGAGGATAATTTCAAAAGTCAGACAGATATGGAAGAAGATCGCCAGAAGAGCATCTCTTGCGGAACCTATGCTGACGATCTGAAAGAAGGTTGTGAGAAGAGAGGTGTTTCAGAATCTTCCTATTATGGATAGATTCAAAAACTTTAGAAAAGCAAGAAATCAAAGCAATTGGACGATCGTTGGAGGATTGACAGCGGTCACCCTTTTTTGGGACGGGTTGAATGAAAGCGAAGTTCGAGCAGGAATAAAAGGTACCAGATGAAATCCACAACCGAAAGAGTTTGCCTAAGCAGGGTGTCATCACAAAAACACGGTTCTTGAGAACAACAGGAGGGGCATCATCAAGACCGTACGCCTTTCTGGAGTTGAGCCCAGAAAGGGCAACAAAAATCAACTTTGGAAGAAATTCTAATTTCAAACGTAATTAAATGAGAGGGAGGAGCTGATGGAGAAACAACGCCGGAATCGTCCAAGGTTGAGTTGGAGGCGAAAGTGTGAGCGAAGAGTTCAGCTTTACCAAGTGAAGAGACGGCAACTAAGCCGTCAAAATGGAAAAGAGGAGGGAAAGAAGTAGCAAAGTTGTTGGAGAGGTTCTTGGCTATGTGCCAGAAAGAGCGAGAAGAATTGAAATCGATAGGTTTTCACATTTTTGTCTGATGAAGGAATTTTTGGCGAATTGGAGAACAGATGTTGCACGATTTTGGGCAAAAATATACTGTAAGCTGAGTTAGCGTCACGAGTTGGATGGCGACGGTGCCTTCTGAAAGCCTCCTGTCTGTTGCAGATTGCATCAGAACAAGCAAAGTTAAATCCACGTTTCTCTGCATTGTAATAGGAAAAGAATATGGAATGTACGTCTCCACGCCCGATAGAATCACCTCCGTGATACGCTCAGCGCACTCGGAGAGTCCCCGGCCACGGAAGCAGTAATCATTCCATGAAAAATCAGGGAAATACTGCGTAAGGCCTCCCATTCAGCGGCGCCAAAGTATCAAACGCACCTTCTCTTGAGAGGACCCGAAGGCCGAATTGGAGCGATAGGACAGGAAACATACGTATGTATATATATATATATATATATATACAGAAATCCCCCGCGTTAACGACCTTCGCATTAGCGGAAACTTCACTTGGACGGACTAAACCGCTGTTTGGTCGTTAACATTCAGTTTAACGTCGTTAAAGTGAAGATTTCGGCTAAAAATGTCTGTTAGCATCACCAAACTTCACTTTAGCGGACTCCGAGTTGTTAAAGTGAAGGTGACGCCACAGGAATATTATTGGAACCAGCCCTCGGATAAGGTTGCGGTCAGTTGTTTCCTGTTGTATTGCTTGGGCAGTGGTGGTGAGTGGTTGTGTATGTGCATTAGGGCGGCTCGTTTTTACACTTTTTTCGATATTTGATTGGGGGTAGTGCGGAAAAGTTGCGATTTGGAGAGAAAATAAAGTGTGTAAAATTTTTTTGATCTACGTCAATACCTTCCGGTGGCGGCGAGT
>JAJOZX010000075.1:0-165000 GCA_023014485.1 Bathynomus jamesi
GTTCCTTTCACCGAAGGCACGCTTTACGAAGACCTTTCCAAACTTCAATCAATCAGCCTTAATTGACAGCCTTGGTAGATATCAATTGGTGGCTCGCCCTTTGATAGCTTTTTATACCGTAGGCGACGAGCAGGGGAACAACTCCGGGGGTTGAAGGGGGTAAAAGGGAGGAATACCATCATGCGGAGGTAGTGAAGAAGAATTGGGGTGCAAAATTGGTTGTTGTATATATACGTGTGTGTGTGTAATTGGTGATATTATATATATATATATATATATATATATATATATATATATATATATAGTACAGAAGCTTCGAGCTTGATAAAAGTTGTCACAAATTATACAGTATATACGTATAACTGCGTGTGTGTGTGTGTGTGTGTAAGTTATACATTGTTTCGGTATAATTAAGGAATAGGGATTATTGGTTGACGTTGTGAAATAAATACGTGAGGAAACGGCAGAAAGTCTTCATAAGGCTTCCGAATACGCTGTTCATAAACGATACTGGGATTAAGTTAAAAAACAGTTATGTTTAAGTCTTCATTCGATACATTGCGTCTATGTTCAGCGCGACATAAATGGCTTTTCTGTTTGTTCAGTTTTGCAAAAAAGTTCGCCGAGAAACATTAAATTTCTAAAAACATTAAAAATTACTAATCAGGAATGATTGATTTAAAAAAAATCATTTATTATTCTCACCAAAATCCAAAATAAATAAAATGTACGAAAAAAAACAATAATTACCAATCAGTAATTTTCAATATTTTTTAGAAATGTTTCTGGCCGAACTCTTCTTCCGAAATTTTACAGGGTGGCCACAAAGTCCCTTTGCATGAAAAACAAGGGTAACGTATACTGTAGATATGCTGTAATTTCACTGCAAAGGGATTTTGTGGCCACTCTGTACATTTCATTGTTTTTATTAGGTTTTATATATACTACATAAAACTGTCTATTTATATGGTTTGAATTAAGCTATTACTGTACGATATTCACACGGGATAACGACATCTGATCGACGTGATATAAAATCGACAAATTATTATAGGTTAGGTTACGTTAGCATACGTTAGGTTAGGTTAGAATGTTATTGCGTGTTATTTCTCGTCGACCAAATGGATACTAGGTCCATATTCACATGGCAAGTACTTTATCAGTAGTTGGCAGATCAGTGAACACAGATCAGGCTGTGCATGGGAAAACCTCTCCTATAGTAATGACTTCTCACAAGATATTAAGTACAGTTAGACGAGGAAGAATTTTTGTTATCACGTAAATCAAAAACTTAAGTAAAAATATAAATCATTATTTTAAAATATTTTATTATCATGTTTATTACTGGGTTCAAATTTATTTATAGCTCCTCTTTGTCAGGTAATGAAATTAACGCTTTATTTGCAATGCTCACATTATAAAAAATGATCTTCGCAAGATGTTTGAATGGTTGTATATGGTTTCTTACGAGATTAACAATTATTTTTCATGTCATAAGATTGAAACGGCAGGTAAATACATTCTGGCAGTGTTCCCACTTCCCACGAGACAAGTTACCTGCAGTTTGAAGCTTATGCCAAGGTTACTGGAAGAAGTGTGGTTCTTTCTCTTTTATTTCCAATGTGAAGATTCTCTGTCTGTCTGTCTCTGTCTCTCTGTCTGTCTCTCTCTCTCTATTTAGACGGCATAGATCCTGTCTGATAAACCTGTTAGAGTTTTTCCATAATATGCATACTCTATAGTACGATGCAAGTAGGGCAATAGGTATCGTATATCTCGATTTTCACAAAGCCTTTGACAAAATTCCCCACGCGAGATTGATGCCTAAAGTCAGAGGACTAGGAATTACCAGACTTGTTTCCAACTGGATGAGTATTGGTAAAAGATAGAAAGCAGAGTGGTAATAAATGGAGTGGCTTCGGAGTGGGCGCCCGTCACCAGTGGTGTCACTCAGGGTTCCTTTCTGCGTCCTTTACTTTTTATCATTTATATTAACGATATAGACTTCGGGCTCCTAAGTACAATTTCCAAATTTGCAGACGATACGAAATTAGAAAGAAGTGTAGGTACTGAGGAGGGCGTAAGAACGCTTCAAAATGATTTTGACAGATTGGGCGAATTGTCTGCTACTTGGCAGATGCCATTCAACTTGAACAAATGTAAGATAATGCACATAGGTTATAAAAACCCGAAGACCGATTATTCTCTCCTGTGAAGGAACTTGACTGAGACCGATCTAGAGAAAGACTTAGGAGTCTATATCAGTAATGATCTCAAACCGTCGAAGCACTGTGCAGAAGTCGTAAAGAGAGCCTTAAAAATATTAGGTTATATTAAAAGAAAGCTCCAGTTTCGGAACAAGAAGACTGTAATGTCTCTTTATAATTCACTAGTCAGCCCTCAGCTCGAATACTGTGCGCATTTTTGGTCTCCGTCCCTTAGGAAGGATATAGAAAGGTTAGAAAGGGTACATGTAAGGGTTACAAAATTGATCCCTTCAATGAGAATGCAAAACTACCAACGGAGATTGGAGCGCCTAAATCTGTTTACCTTAGAGACGAGGAGGTTGCGCGGTCAGCTTATTCAAGTCTTCAAGATGCTCAATGAAATAGACAGGGTAGACTACAGGAACTAAACTGGAACTAAAGACATTTAGGACCTCTGTCTGCGGCAATTTCTTTTCCTATAAAATAGTTAATATCTGGAACCAACTTTCCTCAGAGGTTGTTTCAAGCCAAAGTGTAAATGTGTTTAAAAATAGGCTGGACAAAGTACTGAAGACTAAAACATAACCTAACTCTACAGGATTTCACCTGCTCGGTTTCTAGGTATGCATGCGCAATTATACAGCTTTTATATATTCTCCACTTTCCTGTAAAATTTCCTTGGCTACTTTTCCAGAGTCAAGGTATTTTCTTCAACCTTTTTCCATAGCTGCCTCTGGCAGGGAGGGAGCGGAGGGTGGGGAGAGAGCCTTATACTTTTCTACCCAGTTTTCTACTACTGCTAGAATAGTTGAAACAAAAATAAACTTGTTTAATAACATGAACCTCTCAGAGTGGACCAGAAGGTCTTTGAGGCTTCCTTTTGTCCTTGCAACTTTTTGTAACACTATCTCTTTCACTCTCTCTCTCTCTCTCTCACTCTCTCGAAAAATATCTTTAGCCTCCGTTATAGGCAGGATATGACTTGCGTCATAATTACATCATAAAAAATCTGTGATGAAAACGTTGTTATTGTACCAATTTATTGCATTATACCTCGCCTTTCCGCATTGAAGGAAAGTCTGTCTTTCGGACAATTTCTTCATTTCGCGTTTTCAAAGATTTAATTTGTACTAACGAACAGAAAATGAGAATGTCTGAGAGATGTTTAACCCCCTTCCTAAAGACAAAGGTCAAATGACGGAGGGGACATACAGCTTTACGCGAGAGCCGAACAACCTAAAGGTCGCTATATCATTTGTCCACATAAAATGGTCACTCATCTAATTACTGAACTAACCTAAGGTTGTTTAACTTCGCTTATTTAACGAGAAGCGGGGTGCGACGTGGCTCCGACTAATAATGATTGAGGAGAGTCAGAATCTGGCACAGCGTTCAGGTATTTCTTTATTTCCAAATTCTAAGGTAATTACTCTAACCTAACCTACAAAAACATGTGGTTGTATGTTCTATTAAAAGTCTAATAAGCAATTTATTTATTTTTAAATAAAACAAAAAAAAATTTCACTATTCTTAACCTCAACCATGTACTTGACTACCCTTACATATTTCATACGAGTAATCTGACTATCAATACAGTAATAGTGTATTGACTAGTAACTAAGATTTATTAACACATTATCTGAATCTTATTTGTTAAGAAAATACAATGCATCTGACAACCCTTACATATTTCACAGAAATAATCTGTATGTTTACATATAAAATGTAAACATATTTCAGTTAAGCTTCATAGTAAAAAATATAGTACAAATATAACACGAGATAATAATTTAATGTGTTAATGTAAGGTAATTTGGCGAGTATTATGTTTAGATAATAATAATTCGCGCATTCCTTTTAAAATTTTTTAATACTTTCCTGTTATCCCGGACCCCAGACCTTTTGCAAGGTTCGGACCCACTTGGCAGGTTGCCAAATTTCATTGCCAATTTTTTTTAAATGTTAAGTAACTAACCTAACCAAACCTAACCTAACCTTACCTAACCTAACCCCTGGTTAGGTTAGGCTAGGTTTGGTTAGTTACTTAACATTTAAAAAAAAATAAAAATTTGGCAATGAAATGTGGCAATCTGGCAAGTAGCGTACGAATCTGGCAAAAAGTCTGGGGTCCGGGATAATAGGAAAGTACCAATTTTTTTAATAGAGTTTACGACTTTGACGCTTTTCGCATATATTCAAATAGTTTGCTAATTTTGGTTAAAAAGGTTAATTTATTAATGAATATTATTGCATAAGTAAAGAAGTGATGTGTTATATTTGTACAAAAAACCCATTATGGTACTCATCTTGGTGAAGTGATATGTTTCACATTTTATATTTCCGATTTATGTTAAACTATGTTTTATAATTTATTTATTAGTTAAACTGAATATAAAACGTGCGATTTGCCATAGGCTCGTTTTGCTTTTCAAAATTTAGTCTATCTACTAATTAATCACAAATTTAAACTAGTCGACTGATTTAAAAGTAGAACGGTCAGTTAGAGTAATTTCTTTTACCACTTTTTTTTTTAGATTTAGTTTCGTATTCTAACAACGACTGGACCCATCTAAGCAATAATACACTGTAAAAAATGTCGCAGCGAATTCCGCATGATTTAACAGAGAATGGAAGGGGAAAAGGCAATAAAGTTGGAAGTTGCCCACATTATTCCCTTTTCCCTTTCCATCTTATTTAGGTGTAGTTATTGCACTTGAAACGGCTTCATTACCCAGATTATTTGTGTCGTACGCTGAGATTTATGCGTGAAAAAAAAGCTTTTTTTGTCATGAATATTTCTTGCTTCATTCCGTAGTCAAATATGATTTTAATGGAGACTGAAAAACATCGCTCCGTGTCCTTTTATTACAAAGTTCACCAAATGGTGCAGTCTACGCCTAAGTAGAATAAGGCTTCGAACTTAAACTGAGGTCCTAGTAAATGCCTATTTACAGAACTTACGAGTAACTTAAAGCTAAGGGTTAATTTTCATCTTATAATAATAGGTTTAAGCTATTATTTTAGTGGTTCCATATTAAATTAGAGTTCTGTAAAGCTTAATTTTTATGTTTACATGTACAGTCGTTACAAAAAATTTGGTCCAATGATGTTTTTAAAATGGGCCCTGTCATGCATAATCAGGATTTGTGTGAACCCCCCGCCCTTTTGGGTAAATTTATGGTTCTAGCATAATACAACAATTTTACGATCTTATAACTACTTTTTGGACAGTGTAATAAATGTCGTATATTGTTACCCAATTATTATTATAACTGGATTACCTGAAGATCAGGGCCCCCAGCCTCAACTACCAAATGATATCTTCCTTAAAACTAACGAAAATATCACGACTTAACCTAACCAATTGTCAAGGGCGTACAGTTGACTTAACCGGGCATTCAATTTAATTTATTATAATATTTGGTACTGTAAATAGGGTGGCCAGACGTCCGGCTTTAGGCGGACAGTCCGCCTTTTGAGCACTCTGTCCTTAGGGTGGCCATTTCCAAATTTCCAAAAAGGAGGACACTGCGTATGTGGCCGTACGTTAACATATATACAATATATATATATGTTAGCGTACGGCCACATACGCAGTATCCTCCTTTTTAAATGGCCACGCTAACTGTAAAGCAAAAAACAAGAATACATGTGGGCCCTGATCTCCAGATGATCCTTATAATTATTATTATTATTATTATCATTATTATTATTATTATTATCTGGATATAAAATCTGGCAGTCATTACACCGTAAACGAGTTTTAAGGTAAACAAATTATACGGGGCTCCAATAAACCTTAGCCCACCCCCTCCCATGGCTTAAACCATTAGAGTTACAGTAAAACTAAACATACCTTACAAAAGAGAATTTAATCATGCATTTAATGAGAAACAATTAAAACTTGGGGTTCCCGCCATTGGCTTCCAAGACAGCCTGAATTCGCTTTGGGTAGCTTGCCAAAAGTGACGTGAATAGATCTTGATCGTTACGCAAATTTGCTAAAACAGTTTCAATGTGTTGCGTCATTGTATCCTTCGAAAATCGATTTGCTGCAGGTTCTTGAAACAAGAGACATTCAACCTTGTCCTTTATAACTGATCCAATGTGTTCACAGACGTTCAGGTCAGGACAATTTCCTGGCTATTCTTCATTTCCAAAGAAATCGATCTCATGGTTCCGCAACAACTGTTGAGTGGCTAATGCCTTAAAGCAGGGGGCCTTATCGTGCAGTGTAACCTGATCGGCATCCAAAACATTGTTTGGGTTTCTTAGAAAAGGAATGACATGCTGGGATAGAATAATATCACGAAAATACTGTCCATCCCAACTCTGACCATTTGGCTTCAGCACCCACATCAGCTTCTTTGCAGTGAACAAAACAAACACACCAACACAGTCTGGACTTTTTAATAATTCGCGATAATGTTCATTGTCATCGATTTCATCTGCTGTTGTGGCCCACACTCGATCATTTTGGTAGTTAGGCCGACGTGTTATGTAAACAAAAAATTCATTCGAGACAGCTAAATGCATGAAATCATCCACATCCCAATCTTCAAGATAATGGGCAAACCACATTCTGTCACCGATGTTAAGTTGAGTTTTTCTTGGCTTTGGAAGTTCATGCCAAGGCTTTAAACCTTGCCTATGACGGTACAGTCGAATGATCTCACCACTAACGATCTTTCCTCTCAACACTTCGATCTCTCTAGAAAGTTTAGCACAGCTGTTTTTCCGCTTACGCGTACCGTTTTCAATGATGTCCTTTGTTTCCTGAGAGAGTGGCAAATTTGGGCGCCCAGATTTGGTTGTATCCATTTCACATTCATCCAAAGTTTTATTCCAATTTCTTTTGACGAAGTCCTCACTTCTTCGCAACTTTTTGGCAACCCATGAACGTGTTATAAAGGTGGCTCCAGCATCACGAGCTTCCCGAAATGTTATTGCTCGTATGCGATCTATCACACGTTGCCTCTCCGAATCACCAATTAATTGAGAAGCCATTATATTATCACTTTATCAGCTAGAGTAATTTTAATACCTGAAATAAATAAAGAATTTTATATATTTTTATAATCACTAAAAACTATTTCGATATAAGTAAACATGTAAGCTGCAAATGGGGGGCTAAGGTTTTTTGGAACACCTTACCATAAAAACCTTAATATATACTGCGACTAACTTATGTATATTTTCACCCAAGGACTGATTAATTATGCTTCACAGGTCACATTTTAAAAATAGCGTTTGACAAAATATTTTTGTAACGACTGTACGAAAGGCAGTTATATCAAAATATTTAGAACTATGTACAGTGCTTACAAGAAGTCTCGCGCCTCTGTCTCGTCCCAAGCTAGTCTGTTAGGTATAAAATGGGCGGTCCTTATGGCAGCTGAGGTGTGTTCGGATTGGTGCACATAATTGCTCTAACGGTGTAAGAGATACTTAAATTCATGTGTGTATTATGCCATATGATGTGCGTAATAAATAATCATTTTTAAATAGTTGGAGCGTTCAAGGTCATCTGTAATAATCTATAGACTACCCCTCAAGCCCACTCTCAACACTTAGATTCCCCTAAGACACAGGCGTCTTCAAGTAACATGAATGCGTAGAGATCTAAGGTGTTAGATTCCATATTATATAATTTATGTGCTAGGTTTAAGAACGCTGGCATTGAAGGATGGAAGGAAGGGACAGTAAAAGCGATAATAGGTTTAATGAAGGAAGTGGAATGAGGATGGAGGTAAGCGTTGCTATGTCGAAGGAAACGAGGTTGGGTGGGGAATTACGAAGGGAGGAGGAAATGCTAAACACAAACTCAAATATTTATTTTAATGCCCTAGACCTAGAAAGACAAAGAGCAAAATACCTTAAACTAACAATGAATTGACAGAAACAGAAGAGTCTGGTCTTAGACGCACTGATAGGTTTAACGTATGTGGCTAGAGGCCGCCACTCAGAATTACCACTACTACCTAAGTCATAATAAGGTTATTTACTATGACAGAGTAGTCATGAGTAGTTATGGAAATAAAATATGATTATACTGTTGATGGCTGACTATATTCAGTTGGGATATAAACTATTGCTGACAATCTTTGGATCCTTGGCTTTTAAGACGAATTTTTTATGCATATGTTCAACAAAATAGGAAATTGGCTGATTATTATTACCATTCGAAGGGTTGGTACCCTTCACAACCGAAATCAATTTCAGAAGGGGTGCATGGTATCCTCATTTCCTTTATCGTCCCAGCACGCTTCACATAAGCCATTTACACAAAGATGGAAAGGCCGTCTGTGCACCACGAGACGACCCAGGCAATGCGGGGAGCAATGGTGACATTGCATGAATATGGTGTGCCAATAAGAGAAATATCAAGACGACTAGACGTTCATCGAAGCACTGTGGAACGGTGGATTCATCGGTATGAAGCAGAAAACTCAATCGCTACTTTGCCGAGGTCTGGTCCTCCGCGTTCAACATCTCAAGAGGAAGATGCTGCGATTGTTAATCATGCCAGAGAGCATCCGTTTGTTCCAGCGACGCATATTTACAGACACCTGAACCTTCGTTGTAGCGCAAATACAGTGAACAACAGACTTCACGAGGCAGGGTATTTTTCTCGCCGTCCAGCTATAAAACCTGCATTGACGATTGAGCATAAAGAGGCGCGGATGGGATTTGCCTTGCAATACTTGCCGCAGGAGGAAGAATTCTGGAGAAAAGTTGTGTACTGTGACGAAAAAACATTTTCAACAGATAGTCATGGTTCCCTGCATTGTTGGAGGCAGCGCGGAAAACGCTATGAAGAAGGAAATGTTTTCCCGAGCAAACGTAGTGGTCACATCAATCTCGGTGTGTGGGGCTGGATGTCTGGCTATGGTGTCGGAGAATTGACTCAAGTAGATGGACGCTTTACTGGACAGCAATATTGCCAGATACTGGAAGAGGTGCTGCTACCCAGTGTTCGTGCGTATCTGGTTCCAGCACCGGAACCATTTTACTTAATGGAAGATAACAGTCCCATTCATAGGAGTAACGTTGTGAGAGCGTGGTACGAAGATCACCCAGAGATTATTAATCTAATTCTGCCACCACGTTCTCCTGATTTGAATCCGATTGAAAACCTTTGGGCAATAATGATTAACGAATGGGAGCAACGCAATGAAAGAACATTTGAAGCACTTTTAGCTCACACGAGGAATAGTTGGGAGAGCTTACGCCGAACACCAAACATTCCCTACAATCTGGCCTCTTCTATGCCGCAACGATTGCAAGAAATTATTGATGCTGGAGGAAGCTATACGAAATACTGATGTTAAAGCCATGACGTAAATGTGTATCGAATATATATTTATGTTAATATAGAATTTTATTATATTTTTATGTTTGACATCTATAAAAGTATATATTGTGACCATGAAAGAACTTTACTTATCCTTAGTTAGAATCTTTTCTTGCAATGTCTACGCTCGTGGAGATGATAATATATGCATTGTTGAAACAAACTATGAGAAGGTAATAGTTTCAGGAAAAAAATAAAAACTGGCAACATCGAGGTCATCACATGTTTATGGGAATTGTCATATGATATGCTACCAATAAACTCTTATATACTACTATATACAGTATACTATATTACGTAATAATTACGATGAACAAATCAAATGCAAATTTCTCTGATTCACGGCCCACCAGTCTTGCTTTAGACCAGTGGTAGTCAAACCGGGGTACGCGAGGGGTTTCCTGAGGGTACGTAAGCTCTGCTGCAAAAACAAGCAAGTTGGTTAATCAATTATAAAATGAATTTATACAATTATAATTATCATTTAAATTTTTTGAAAATATATATTATAATCATTTATTTATAATATTAATATTTAATTATAAATTTAACTCAACATTGGTACAAGTTATTATTAAATTATTTAATATTAATTATTTTATATTTTTATATTTTAATATTTTATTTAAATTATTATTAAATTACCCGATATTGGTACGAATCGTACGATGCTGTAAAAATAGTAAATTATATCAAGTCTCGAGCAGTGAATTCACACCTCTTTAAAATTCTTTGTGAGGAGATGGGCAAAAATCATACTCAGTTGCTTTTGCACACTGAAGTGCGCTGGCTCTCACGAGGAAAGGTATTAACACGACTTTTTGAACTTAGGAATGAAGTGAGAAGTTTACTTAACAGCCGAAATTCAGACTTATTAAAATTTATAGAAAATGAGGAGTGGCTTTGTAAACTGAGTTATTTGGCAGATATATTCACCAAATTAAACGAACTTAATCTTCAACTTCAGGGGTATGACAAAAATATATTGCAGGCACAAGAAAAAGTCAAGGGATTTTTTGGGAAAGTTTTATACTGGATAAAGTGCATAGAAGACAATAATACCACACCTTTCCAAATATTCAGCGAATTCTGTCACGAAAACGAGTTTCTTGTCAGTGACTCAGTTATGAATATTATAAAGCAGCATTTAGTGAGCCTTCGTGAATCATTTTTGCATTACTTTCCATGTATTAATAGAGATTCCCCACAAAGTGAATGGATAACGAATCCGTTTTCGAACCTTGCTGTGTCTAATGCGGAGCTTCCCGCTCGTTTAAAAGAACAATTGATTGAATTGGCAGCTGACAGCTCACTTAAACATAAATTCAATGACTTTTCTGTCTCCGAGTTTTGGAAATTGGCCCATATTGAATACAAAGAATTAAGTGAATTTGCTATCAACAAACTACTTCCATTCCCGTCCACCTATTTATGTGAAAAGGGATTTTCGGCACTGACAGCTATCAAGTCGAAAGAAAGAAACCGCCTACATCCAGAAGCTTGCCTCATAATGGCACTCACAAATGTTCGTCCGCGAATAGAACAACTTGCTAGTGACAAACAGTCCCACCCATCGCATTAATTACTTGTAAGTATTTAAAATATATATTTTAAAAGCTCAGACGATTTCTAATTAACTGTATTAGATTCTAATATTTGCCTGAGTTAAAATTTGTGTAAATTGCTTGAGTTGTGTAAAATGTAAATTGTATAATTAAAATGCTATATATATATATATATATATATATATATATATATATATATATATATATATATATATATATTCATCTAATAATTAGGTGGTCGTAAATAAAGATCGTTTGATAGCTTCATATTCTGTGTAAATTGTATAATAACATTTTTATTTTGGAAACTGAGGGGGAGGAGGTACGCCATAATAAAAAAACAAACTAAAGGGGTACGCCAAGGAAAAAGTTTGAATACCACTGCTTTAGACTAATGACTTTCATAAGATGGAATAGGTTTAACATAGTTCGTTTAATAGGTTACCACTTAAAACAATGGATAAACTATCTATTAGTGAGACGACCGTGACTTCCTCGAAATGCGAGCGCGTGAGAGGTTCACTGAGGAATTTGGTCATTAGATTCTTCACGTAGGATATATATCACAAACAACAATATTGACAACAATTCCCAACAATTACTTAATATCAATAATTGCATTTGAGCAAATAATTTAGACCTGCGTCAAAATAACTTAGGTATCATGCCATGATTTGGGATATTTGCCGAATTAGTCGTTCTCTATAGTCTACAGTATATATTGAGACGGTATAATGTAATGCCCAGCTAATATTATGATGACTAGGATTGCTCCATAACCACCCGAACATCCCGAAACTTGCTCCATTCTGCTTCTTAATCATTTGTATTTTAAACACTAAAATGTAGCAGAAGTGACGTAATAATGGACGTCATTGATTGTGTTAGAGCAGTTATGTGCACCAATCCGAACACACCTCCGCTGCCATAAGGACCGCCCATTTTATACCTAACAGACTAGCTTGGGACGAGACAGAAGCGTGAGACTTCTTGTAAGCACTGTACACTCCGTAATCCTAAATTTAATTACATGCTAATCATATGGTTGAAATATATATATACACACACACACGAGGGTAATTAAATAAGTATCCACACTTTTTATTTTCACAATTTTATTTTCACATCTGATAGATTATGAACACATCACTTCTCAACATAGTCTCCCTGTTTCTCAATACACTTAGTCCAGCGATCTACAAGCTTCCTAATGCCACCACAAAAGAATGTTTTTGGCTGTGTGCGTAGCCAGTCATGCACCGCCTCTTTCAGGTCATCATCGCCTTGGAATCGCTGATCTCTCAAAGCGTCTTTTAGTGGTCCAAACAGGTAAACATCCGAAGGTGCTAGGTCTGGACTGTATGTTAGATGGTGGAGAACTTCAAATTTAAGTTCTTGAAGGCATTTTCTAGTCTGTGCAGCGGTATGAGGGCGCGCATTGTCGTGTAACAGAATAACACCTTCCGACAATCTCCATCTCCGTTCTGTGCGAATTGCTTGCTTTAACTCATTCCGAAGCATGTCAGAATACGATGCACTTGGTACTGTAGTTCCACGCTCTAGATAATGTTCAAGGATAGGGCATCGTGTATCCCAAAACAGTGTTAGCATAACTTTACCTGCTGACGGCTGCGCTTTGAACTTCCTTGCAACGGGAGATGTTGGATGCTTCTATTGCATGCTCTGTCGTTTGCTTTCTGGTTCATAGTGATGGATCCAGGTATGGACGTCTGCTCTCGTCTTTTGGCGAGGTACCATAATGAAGGTGAAAACTTTTTGGAGCGCATTATCACTGGAGATGAAACCTGGATTCATCACTATGAACCAGAAAGCAAACGACAGAGCATGCAATGGAAGCATCCAACATCTCCCGTTGCATGGAAGTTCAAAGCGCAACCGTCAGCAGGTAAAGTTATGCTAACACTGTTTTGGGATACATTTGAAGTTCTCGACCATCCAGCCTACAGTCCAGACCTGGCACCTTCGGATTTCTACCTGCTTGGACCACTAAAAGACGCTTTGAGAGGTCAGCGATTCCAAGGCGATGATGACCTGAAGGAGGCGGTGCATGACTGGCTACGAGCACAGCTAAAAATATTCATTTGTGATGGCATTAGGAAGCTTGTAGATCGCTGGACTAAGTGTATTGAGAAACAGGGAGACTATGTTGAGAAGTGATGTGTTTATAATCTATCAGATGTGAAAATAAAATTGTGAAAATAAAAAGTGCGGATACTTATTGAATTACCCTCGTGTATATATATATATATATGAAAATTATTTCACGAAAGTAACGTGAAAAATATTTATGATGAAAAGAACCACGAACTCTGTTCGTGAGGATGTCATTAGACTTAGACGAAAGCGCTTGAGCACCATTCTGTGTTTCCATTCCTTCGTGGTTCTTTTCATCATATATATATATATATATATATATATATATAATATATGCAGTAAAATCACAGAATAACACGTGATCTTATTAACCTCTTAATGACCGAAGTTTTTGTAGGGTTAAGTTACGAGTGCGTGTATGGAAAACGGTACATATTCGGCCCAGTGGTCCAAAAGAGGTTAATAAGCAAACAACCACAGGGAAAAAAGGAAAAAGAAACACGAAATCCGAGCGCTTTCGTGATATATTCACATCTTCAGGGACAAGAAAGATGTGAATGTGAATATATCACGAAAGCGCTCGGGATTTCGTGTTTCTTTTTCCTTTTCCCTGTGGTTGTTTGCTTATATATATATATATATATATATATATCAAGATAAGGGAGCAAAGAGTCCAAAAGAGGTTAATAAGCAAACAAACAACCACAGGGAAAAAAGGAAAAGAAACACGAAATCCGAGCGCTTTCGTGATATATTCACATCTTCAGGGACAAGAAAGATGTGAATGTGAATATATCACGAAGCGCTCCGGATTTCGTGTTTCTTTTTCCTTTTTCCCTGTGGTTGTTTGTTATATAATATATATATATATATATATATATTATCAAGATAAGGGAGCACAAGAGAAGACCAGGAGCAAGCAAAAATGTTGATGGCTCTCACAAACGAGTTTATGCTGACACAGGAGATAACAGAAAATACCAGAAAAAATAAATGCTTAGATCTGGTATTCACGAATAACATGAACTTGATTGCTGATATAAAAATAACCCCAACTATTATCTCAGACCACAACATAACTGAGTTATCAACACATATGGCGATAACATTAAAAGACAATACACACACGGAAGGAAGAAGGAAATTTGGGGCTTTTAACTTAAGTTCCAAAACCATAAATTGGGAAGAAATCAAATCACACATGGCCCAAATAGAGTGGAGAACAGTCTTAGAGAATAAAACAACGGAGGAAATGCTAACAACCTTGGAAGAAAAGACGCTGAAAATTTTAGAAAAATATGCTCCGAAAGCACAACCAAAACGGAAGAGGAACTTGCTAGAGAGGCAAAAGAGAAGAATATTCTGCAAAAGAAAGAGAGTAGCGTCGAAGTTAGCTAATTGCGGAGACAACAATGCCAGGAAAGAAATACAAGAAAAACTGGAGAGTATCGATAGGGAAATACAAACCCTGATTAAATGCCATACAGAGAGGGAAGAGGAAAAGGCAGTAGAAACAATAAAGGAAAATCCAAAATACTTCTATAGCTATGCGAAAAGGAAAACAAAAACGCGCGCTACCATCAGGCCCTTAAGGAAAGAAAATAATGAAATAACAGTCGATCTAAAAGAAATATCTGAAACATTGAGAGCCCAATATGAATCGGTCTTCAGTACCCCAAAAAGTGACAAAGCACACCTGATATAGATGCATTCTTCGAAGAGAAATTGCAAGGAGAATGTATAACAGACTTTGAGTTTACTCCAGAAGATGTAGCGAGAGCTATAGGACAAATGAAAATTCAGCTGTAGGTCCGGATAAATGGAACGCACTACTGATTAAAAACTAAAAATGAAATAGCTACACCCTTATACTGGATATGGAAAAGATCCCTAGACACTGGGGAAATACCGAGCATCTTGAAAAGAACGAACATTGTCCCTATATACAGGGTGTTTCAGGAGGAAAGGTCAATACTTCGGGAGGTGACAGTATGTCTAATGACATCCTCAGGAACACTGTTCCTGAGGATGTCATTAGACGAAAGCGCTTGAGCATCATTCTATGTTTCCTTTCCTTCGTGGTTTTATTCATCATAAATATTTTTCACGTGTTACTTTCGTGAAATAATTTTCATATATATATATATATATATATATATACATTTAGGATAAAAACGAAGACGTAGAGCAAGAAAGTCATTATATTTGTCTGCAGCCGACGTTTCGGGCAACTCTACCCATTTTCAAGGCCTAATAAAATAAAAGGCTAAAATTAATGCATGACAAAAAAAAAAATATAAAAAAAATTATACGAATGTCAAAAACAAACTAATTCATAGCACTTTGGCCGACCTTCAATATAAATTCAAATGGCTTGTTTATGGAACAGGTCACAAAAGAATAAAGAAATAAAAAATATAAATATAAATATTGGAAGAAAAAAAAAAAAATTACAAAATAATGCCTTAGTGATATATATGTCACAGCCTAAATAACCATAAAGAAATAAACCAACAGATAAAAAACAAAAAATTGTAAGTGGAATCTACATTTATAGGGTGGAGCGAAAAATACTTTTTTTCTAGTATGAAGTTCTAATAGTGATTAGAAGTTGCATTTAGTGGACGAAATATGCCTGCCAAAATATGAGTTCATTTGTTTAAAATTCTCAGCTGCCACCAGGGGGCTAAATTTAACACAATTTTGTGTAAAAAGGAAAAAAATGCTTCTACTTTAGGTTTGTCAAACTATTATAAAAGTTTATCTTAGAATTATCTAATAGTTTGATTAAGATTCTTAAATGATAGGAATTCGTTTTGTAAAAATGCCTTTTCATATGCTTAATATCTTCAGCTGCCACAAGAGAGCTGAAGTTAACACAATTTAGAGTAACTGAGTCATGTTGAGACTACACTGAATGTTGTGGGGGATGGTTTGGGGAGGGTTGTGGGGGAGAGTTTTGGTGTGAAGGAATTTCTTTCTGTGAGTCATTAGAACAGTGTGTTAACACTTGTCTTCTTAGGTAGTAGGCCTAGTCGCTCAGTTGATCGGAGAGTTTTTTAATATGATCGGAATATTATAAAACTTTATTTTAAAGTGATTTATATAGAGATAATATTGATTTTATTATAAAATGCTTGTTATAATGTATTATATAATTTTAGTTTATTTATATAATATATTATATATTTATATAAATATTATATATACTTATAAAATATATTATATATATTAATTATATAATGTTTTGATGTTACAGGATATTTTGTGATTGTGATTTTTTCTTAAAAATATTATGGCATCAAATACTAAATATAAACATTTCACTAGAGAACATATGAAGTGTGCCATATTTGAAGTACCTTGTGAGATGAGTGATATGCAACTACCAACTTATAACTGCATTATGAAAGATTACCTGTTCACAAAACATTTAGTGAAGGAGCAGATGAATAACAAGGAGCCTTCATTTTCTGAAATAGCAGAGGCAGTTTCCAAAAAGGTAGAAAATATTTGGAAGAGGCCTCTTTGCCAATAGTTTCACATACACGCGTTTTACAGATGATGCGAGTGTACCATGATAAATACAGGTCCTTATTAAAGCCATACAAGTCATGCAAGGATCAGCCTAAGTACAAAAATCAGCTTGAAGAATTTGAAAACTCTTCAAAATGCACTTTGTTTGACATCTGCACCTGCAAATGTAAGGAGTTTAGGAGATGCTCATGTGAAAAGAGTAAGAAAGTCCCCCCAAAAGAGCAGGATTTTTTAAATGACCAACGAACACGCAGAATAATGGTGATAGGAAGCATTGACATAGCACACAGAAGACGATTACAAGCAAGAGAACATCGAAAGGAAATGGAAAAAGCACGTCTGGAATCCTCACAAACAACTAGTGCTGCTATAACCAATACGTCCAACTTACAAATCGAAACAGAGACAAGTGAACTTCAGCAACTAGAAGAGATATCTGAAGATAATGAGGAAGATACAACCTCGACTCAATATGTAATATCAGAACAACAGATGCGTGAGCCACTGCCTTCATTAGCAATTACTTGTGATAGATTTAAAATGTCGGACAGAGTGGGGCTGCTATTGCTTCTGCAGTATTGGCAGATCTTAAAATTGTTACTCCCGAAGACAAAGGGAATATTATAGACAGAAGTAAGCTAAGACGTGAAAGACAAACCAGAGAAAGGAACTACAACAGATAGGAGAGCCAAAAACCATGCGGGGATTATACTTTGATGGCAGAAAGGATAAAACAATGATTCAAGTCCAGGAGAGTGATGGCTCTAACCACCAGAGAACCAAACGCGAAGAGCATATCAGCATAATATCTGAACCACACTCTCTGTACTTTGCACATGTGACACCTTCCAGTGGCAAAGCTAAATACATTTGCACAGCGCTAGTGAATTGCTTGAAAGAGAGGAATGTTGATATAGGGAACATCGTTGCAGTTGGCTGTGATTCGATAGTGGTTAACACTGGTAGTATTGGAGGCACAATAAGATTACTGGAAGAAGCCTTTAATAAGCCATTGCAGTGGCTGATATGCCTTTTACACCTTAATGAACTTCCATTGCGCCATCTGTTTCATCACTTGGATGGTACCACTACTGGACCAAGAGCATTTTCAGGAGAAATTGGCCGAGCACTTTCAGACTGTGAAAAGCTTCCCATAGTTAACTTCAAACCCATTGAAATTCAAGAGGACGTGTGAAGTTGATGTAGATGACATAAGTACTGACCAGAAATACCTTCTTGAAATTCACAAGGCTATATCAAGTGGAACATTCTCAAAGAGTCTTAGTCATAAGAGTCCAGGCAATATATCACATTCAAGGTGGCTCACCACAGCAAACAGGACTCTGCGGTTATATGCAAGCACAGAGAATCCTTCAGGCAATTTACAAGAATTAGCTACTTTCATTGTTAGGGTATACGCACCAATGTGGTTTCAGATAAAGCGTAAACCATTATGCCAATATGGTGCTAAACATATGTGGCATATGATTGCAAGAAGCCGGTATCTCCGTGAAGAGCTTAGGAGAGTACATGACTCAGTCATTCAGCGAGATGCATATTACGCAAATCAAGAAAACATTCTCATTGCAATGATAGCTGATGAAAGGGAGCATGTGCGTCAGTTGGGATTTAGTAGGCGTATCATAAAAGCAAGGGCATGCATTCAAGAAACAGATGTTATCAGGTATTTTAAGGTGCCAGAAATAAATTTTTATGCCAAAGACTATACAGATCTCATTATGTGGCAAGATTTTCAGATAGCAGAACCACCGATAACCAAAGGAGTTTCTCTTGATGATATTGAATCATGCATCAAACATGGTACTACTCTTCATTCAGAATTATTTCAGTTTCCATGTCATACACAAGCCGTAGAGAGATGCGTCAAGCTCGTTACAGACGCTGCTGGATCAGTCTGCGGACCTACAAACAGAGACGGTTGGATTCGTGCTACATTAGAATCAAGGAAAAAACAGCCAAAATTTGACACAAAAGCAAATTACTAAATAGTCTTCAGCAAGAACCCTTTCTAGAGGGAGGTTGGTTGGGGAAAGGGTGGTAACTCCGCTAAGGCACGAAATAACGTTTCTTAACTGTCTCAAGCCAGTATAAAGGAGGAGAGACATCCTAATTTATTACTGTTCCCTTTTTCAAGTAAATACAGAATCATACTTAATTGTCATTTTTAAGTTAACTTCAGCCCTCCTGTGGCAGCTGAAGTTATTAAGCATATGAAAAGACATTTTTACAAAACGAATTCTTATCATTTAAGAATCTTAATCAATCTATTAGATAATTTTAAGATAAAATTTTATAATAGTTTGATAAACCTAAAATAGAAGCATTTTTTTCCTTTTTACCCAAAATTGTGTTAACTTTAGCCCCCTGGTGGCAGCTGAAAATATTAAACAAATGAACTCATATTTTGGCAGGTATATATCGTCCACTAAATGCAACTTATAATCACTATTAGAACTTCATACTAGAAAAAAAGTATTTTTCGCTCCACCCTAAATTCTACAAATTCAAGCTCAAAAGGGAAGTTTACAATCAATTTAATAGATGATGCCAAATTGATATATATGTCACAAAGAAATAAAGAAATAAACCAAAAAAAAAATAAAAAATTTAAAAATAATAAAAAATAATAATAAATTGAAAAATAAATTTTAAGAGGCACACCAATTTATAAGGGAAAGATTACCAACGGTTTTTTAGTTATTGTCTGAATCATGCATATTATGGTCACAAACGAATAAAAAAGTACAAGTAAATATAAATTGGAAAACAAAATGATGCCTAGATGATATATAAAGAACCATAAAAATATATACAACATATATACGGTATATATACGAAATATAAACGCAATATATACAGAATATATGTATATATGCATAAGGGAAAAAATTACCAAAGATTTGTTTTTATAATTATTGTCTGAAAAAACGGTAGGTCGCAAAAGAATAAAGAAATAAAAATAAATATAAATTGAAAAAATTACAAATAATACAACTACACATGTATACCCGCATAACCAAATATATATACATATACATACATATATACAAACACACACACACACATATATATATATATATATATATATATACACATACAAGCTTGACCTTCGCGAAATGAGAAATCATCGCGCAGAACCTTTGTAAGGTTGTAAGGTAAGGTAAGGTACATACACATATATACATATATATATATATATATACACACATATATATACACATACATACATACATATACATATACACACATACATACATACATATACATATACACACATATACATACACACACATTTAACTGCAATGACCACGCACATACTCACATACACATACATACACATACACGCATACAGCAAAAAATTGAAAAATAAAATTGTAAGGGAAACCTACAGATTTATAAGGAAACAAAGACAAAAACAAATTTTTACCAAAGATTTAACAACCTGCCCTTTTTGTTTAAATCCATTCTGAAGGAATTCAGAGCAACGGGATCGAGTTGAAACAGACCTTTACTCATGTTAAGGTTATTTGTAAGTTGAATTATAGCCGACTCAAGAATATTTCTATTAACAATGTTGCTAGAGTGAAACAAAACTGAAGCATTATTCCAATCAATACAATGGGATAACTCTGACAAATGGACAAAAAGGGCACTGGACAACTGTCCCGTTCTAACGGAATATTGATGCTGTTTTACACGCGTTTGCAAATCCTTTCCCGTCTGACCTATGTAAAAGGAATCACATTGCTTACACCCAATTTTATAGATAATGCCTAAATTATTGGTAGGGCTATTTTTTACTATGATGTTTTTCATAATATTGTTATATGAAAAAACTACACTGATATCCAAAAGTTTAAGTACATTAGCAATGCCTAAGAAGCCCGGGAAAAATGGAAGTACTAAAATATTCTTTGACAAGGTGCGAGTGTTATTATTCACACGATAGAAGGTTCGTTTAGCCTTATTAAGACAAGATTCCATGAACGCAGATGGGTAACACAACTCACTTCCAATACCGTTAATATTTTCCAATTCGGCATCGATGTATTCCGGACTGGCGATCCTAAGAGCGCGGAGAAAAATTGAGGAAAATATGGCCTTTTTAATAGGGGTGTCATGTCCAGAGTAAAAGTGTACGTAGGACAAATTGTTTTTTTTTTTCCGATAGATACTAAACTTAAACCCCGGGCTATCCCTATGAACACGCACATCCAAAAACGGGATTGAGTTGTCTTGTTCCACTTCTAAAGTAAATTTAATGGAGGGGACTTGGTCATTTAACTGAAGGAGGAAGTCATCCAGGTCACGATTCATGGGCCAGATACACAAAATATCGTCGACGTACCGCAACCAAGGGATGCCAACCCCCAGGATTCTCGGAATGTAAGTAATTTCAAAAAACTCCATATAAATATTGGAGAGAAGGGGCGACAAAGGGTTGCCCATGGCTATCCCAAAAACTTGTTGATAATGCTCGCCATTGAAAGTGAATTTACAATCCTTGATACAAAGCTTAATAAGTTCCAAAACAGTGTGTGCAGGTAATGGTAGATCATAGTTATGTAATTCTCGGGCGAGAAAGTCAAGCATATCATCAATCGGCACTTTTGTGAACAATGAACAAACGTCGAAACTGATCAATCTATCGTTGGTATTAATGCGAACATTATTCAATTTTTCAGTGAGATCCATGCAATTTTTTACGTGTGAATCAGAGACAGTTCCAAGAATGGGGGACAAAACATTAACAAGCCATTTGGAGAGTTTATAGGTAATAGAGCCCACCGAGCTAATAATAGGGCGCATAGGGTTACCCGGTTTGTGGGTTTTAATAAGACCATAAAGGTAAGGCAGAGCAGGTGAAGTGGACAAAAAAAGGGGAATTAAGTCCTTATGATCTTTGAGAATGCGTTTCAAGCCACTATTGAATGATTTGATGACAACATCCTGCGGGTTCTTCCTAAGTTTCACGTATGTGGCGGGGTCCTGAAGCAGCTCATTCATCTTTCCAATGTAATCCACTTTGTCCACTTTGTCCATAACAAATCTTTGGTAATTTTTTCCCTTATGCATATACTGTATATATATATTCTGTATATATTGCGTTTATATTTCGTATATATACCGTATATATGTTGTATATATTTTTATGGTTCTTTATACAGTATATCATCTAGGCATCATTTTGTTTTCCAATTTATATTTACTTGTACTTTTTTATTCGTTTGTGACCATAATATGCATGATTCAGACAATAACTAAAAAACCGTTGGTAATCTTTCCCTTATAAATTGGTGTGCCTCTTAAAATTTATTTTTCAATTTATTATTATTTTTTTATTTTTTTGTTTATTTATTTATTTTTTTTTATTTCTTTATTTCTTTGTGACATATATATCAATTTGGCATCATCTATTAAATTGATTGTAAACTTCCCTTTTGAGCTTGAATTTGTAGACTCCACTTACAATTTTTGCTTTTTTATCTGTTGGTTTATTTCTTTATGGTTATTTAGACTGTGACATATATATCACTAAGGCATTATTTTGTAATTTTTTTTTTCTTCCAATATTTATATTTATATTTATTTTTATTTCTTTATTCTTTTGTGACCTGTTCCATAAACAAGCCATTTGAATTTATATTGAAGGTCGGCCAAAGTGCTAAAAGTGTCATTTTCCCATACAAATGTGTTTATCCTCCCACAATTTTTCTTTACTTACTATATATATGTATATGTGTATGTGTGTATGTATGTATATATGTATATATATATATATATATATATATATTTGTGGTTTTTTATTTGTCGGTTTATTTCTTTATGGTTATTTAGGCTGTGACATATATATCACTAAGGCACTATTTTGTAATTAATTTTTTCTCAATTTATATTTATATTTATTTTTATTTCTTTATTCTTTTGTGACCTGTTTCATAAACAAGCCATTTGAATTTATATTGAATGTCGGCCGAAGTGCTAAAAGTGTCAATTTCCCATACAAATGTTGTTTGCTCCTCCCACAATTTTTTTTCTATGCTTACTATATATATGTATATATATATATATATGTATATGTGTATATGTATATATATATATATGTATATATGTATGAATATGTATGTATGTATGTTTATTTTTGTAACCTATATATTGCCTTGATCTGTCCTTTCACTCCAGTGTTCCTGAGGATGTCATTAGACGAAAGCGCTTGAGCACCCCTTTGTGTTTCTTTTCCCTTCGTGGTTTTATTCATCATATATATATATATATATATATATGAGGAGGAGGAGATTGTAGACACCAATCGACCAGGGAAGTACTCCGGGGATACGTCAGAGAGAAAATAGGGAGTGCTGGAACTTCCGTTTCTCCTGTCACTGTCTTCCTTAGCTGATCTTTTTCCGTGTCTCATCTATCCTGTGAGCAGTCCAGCATTCTCTCAAACACACACTTCTCTCCCTATTCCTCACTACATACACGTGCATCTTTACACACTACATAATCTTTTCAAAATTAAAAAAATGGCATGAACTTCAAGAGCCTCGGAGTCCCATGGGGAGGGGACTATAAATGTCCCCACTTCTGGCTCCCTCCCTGCCACTACCGGGAACGCGGACCCGGCCAGCGGGGCTGGATCTGCTATCGCCCATTCGAGATGTTCTGGACCTCTGTCTGATTTACTTTTCTTAAACTTCTGCAACATTCGTTGCCTTTTCTCAAATTTCCAATCTGTTGAACACCATCTCCCCTCCTCTAAACCTCATCTTCTTTTCCTCACTAAAACTCAGGAGTCTGGAACGACTAACAGCAACAGGTTGAGTTGCCAGATACCATTTTTTATTTTAATTGTTCAGGTATATATTATTAGGGTGAGTTGCTAGATACTACCATTTATTTTACTTCGTTACCAAAGCAAACTAACTTTCTCCTTTAAGAGAAATAAAAACAATATTAACAATAAAAGAAATAAATTTAAACCAAAATAAATACGTAGAGTTTAAATACACACACTTTATCTTCTACAGTTGTCAAATAATGTTTTTAAAAGCAAACGAACTTTCTCCCTAAAGAGAATTAATTATTAAAACCAATATTAACAATATAAGAATTCACTTGACAATGGGCTTAGCAAAAGAAATCGTTCCATTGACATATTCCCTAAGATTAATATTCAGTTTTCCTTCATTAAAACCTTAGAATGTATAATCTGTCTATTAATTTTGTCATTCCTTACATATATATATATATATATATATATATATATATATATATACACAAGATGTGTCTTTACAATTTTTTTTCGTTCATTTTATTATTTCTTTCGATTTGAGAAATCTATATACACACAAGCACAATTATAGTAAATAATAAATAAATTGGAAAGAGCACATTCACTTTGTTCTAAATACTTTTGACAATCCTTTCTTGTGTTTCAAAAAGAGAAAAAATATCATTACATTCCTTTATATATATATATAAGTTAAACAATAAACAACGAAATAATTAATTTTTTAACTAACTTCGCCTAAAGGTCTATTTACTTTTGTCACTCCTCTATATATAAACCTTTTCATTTCATTTCATTTTCATGTCATTTCAGTTCATTTCACTCATTCCTTCTTCGAAATCGTCACAAATAATGTTTTTAAAGGCAAACGAATTTTCTCCTTAAAGAGAATTAATTAATAAAACCAATATTAACAATATAAGAATTCACTAGACAATGGGCTTAGCAAAAGAAATCGTTCCATTAACATATCCTCTAAGATTAATATTCAGTTTTCCTTCATTAAAACCTTAGAATGTATACTCTGTCTATTAATTTTGTCATTCCTTATATATATATATATATATATATATACAGACACACACACACAAGATTCTTTACAATTTTTTCATTCATTTTGTTAATTCTTTCGATTTGAGAAATCTATATACACACACGCACAATTATATTAAATAATAAATAAATTGGAAAAAGCACATTCACTTTGTTCTAAATACTTTTGACAATCCTTTCTTGTGTTTCAAAAAGAGAAAAAATATCATTACATTCCTTTATATATATATATAAGTTAAACAATAAACAACGAAAGAATTAATTTTAAACTAACTTCAACTAAATTGTCTATTTCATTACTTTCCTTCTTTGAAGTCGTCTCTGGAAAAAAAAAAATTCTGAGCAGGTGTCCCTCACGCTAACCGCAAAACTGACCACAAAGTTCCATTTGACCTACTTCCGTACTTTCTCTCGACAAAACCTTCGCCTGACTCCAAATGTTAATAGTATTACGTTTATTACTACTCAAGTTAAAAACATGATTTATACTAAAGGCAAGAGAGAGTGAAACAGAGAGAGAGAGAGAGAGAGAGAGAGAGAGTGAGGACCACGCACACACACACAATATATATATATATACGTATAGGGTGGGGCAAATTACAGTAGTAACAATAATAGCTAACTCAGTTTTCCTTTTCACCGAATTGTTCATCTTGACGAGGGTCAAACCTTTCACTCCGCCTTAGATCTACAGTTTAACGTGGAAACCGAATACATTAATCCGGGCGGGAAGAAATTACAATGTCATCGCCCCGATCTTTCAACAGCACCCGCCGACTAATCCACTAGGATACCTAGGGTACCCATTTATCAACCAACTCAAACAGACATTCAATAACTAAATACAAATTAATACACAGCCACGCGAGAAGTCAAACCGAATACATTAATCCGGGCGGGGAGAAATTACAATGTCATCGCCCCGATCTCTCAACAGCACCCGCCGTCTAATCCACTAAGATACCTAGGGTACCCATTTATCAACCAACACAAGCAGACATTCATTTTCATGAGTTATTTATTCACACATCTACGCGAGAAGTAAAAATCCACAAGTCAGGAATCTTGGGAAAGCTGAGTTTAGTATGGGTGCAAAACATACTAATGCACAATAATCTTCTAGATTTGATATTTGTGTCATAGGATATTACTGTACTATTAATGTCAGAGTAGCGGCGTTAATTTTTTTCCTGCGGTACTGAGCTGTGCCACTCTGATGAATATATTCTTATAACGAACTGCATCTGAAAAATTGAGGCTCAATTAGTATGGCCTCAAAATAATAAAATATTGTTGTGATCAATGTTGTGGGGTAAAATGGCAGCCGAAATTTGAGACTCAATTAGTATGGCCGCAAAATAATAAAATATTGTTATGAGAGTTATTGCATAAAGGGGAGGGTTGGGGAAAACCAAGTATGGGTGCAAATATTGTCGTGGTGGAGATTTGCAAGGGGTAATACTAGCATTAAATCTACGGAGAGAATTTAAAGACACCGTTAGTCGTCCAAAGCATGGACCCGTTATATCGGTGTTACGATTGGTACACAAACTTTTCATAGCCCCGCCCAGTTACAGTAACAACCAATCATTACGAACCGACTCTTAATCTTTTGGGGCGGAGCTTCTTGGTGATCGTGCATATAAAAGGAAATATTTCCAGCTGGGAGTAACAGTAGTTATTTTCACCAGTGAATAAACATTCCCTCTGTCAGTGAGTAAACATTTCCTCCGCCATGAATCAAGAAATTTATAGTTTACCGGATTTATATCAAGATGGTTACATTATAGCATTGTCTACAATTAATCTTTTTAACGCGATTGACCGGGATGGATTATTTCCAACGCAAACCGTTGATGATATTTGCAATGACGCTCCTTACGATCCGACGCAAGGGACCACCATAGAAATGTAAGTGTCTATAACTTTATTTTTTGGAGTCAATTATTCACAAACTGTCAGAAAGAGGATTATTACATATATATAGAAGGATGTAGTGTCTCGTCAAATACTTCATTTAGGTAATCGCAAATGCAATCTTTTGCATGTTTTTTATAAATGTTAATCGGAATTACCTCTTAAATGAACTTCTCTGAGCGGTTCAAAGATATCTTCACATAATGGGGTCTGTCTTACTATATGTATACTCTGTGTATGTTTTTATTAAAAAAGATTCAGTATGAACATTATTCTTTCTCCTTTAAGGTCCGATGAGGATTTGACACGTGTTATACAATCTTTTGAAGAACCTCGTGATATGGACCTGAATACGGAGGATTTACCGAGCAGTCAGCCCAATGAATGTCACATCATTAACGAAATAATGTAAGTTTTTTTTTTGTATGATCTTTTTGGGGGGAAAGAAGGCACAATGTATTTTCATCAAATTATTAAATGAAAGAAATCATATTTTTAGTACAACAACCATCTTAAACTACAGAATATACACACTAACGTTACAAATATATACACGAACAAAATATCATACTGTACAACGAGTACGCACAGTTGGAAAACGGCTTTTTATCTGTCTGCATACCATTTCATCGTTTCGTTGAGTGTGATACGGGTCGAATAATTTTTAAAAATTTACAAATTCTTTACCACGTGACATATGCATGAGAAATGAAATGCAGAACATTCCACAAGTATTACTAAAATGTCCTTGTAATCGGAATAGGTTCCATACAACTTCGAGGAAATGTAACTGATCGAGAAATTTTACAGTAACAGGGTCACTCCAGGGTTGAGTACCGAGTGAATCAAAATAGTACAGGCGGTGCCTATTTTTAAAATAGATTGCAAACCAATGAATCTCTTCATTACCAATGACATCTGTGTTCACAATAAGACTACCGCATTCTCGCGTAGTTGGCAAATTCAATGTTTCATTCTTCGCAAACACGCCGATAAATTTGGAACGTGTGATTCGTTCACTATTCATTACTCTCTGAAGTGTATTAGCATCCATTTTAAAAGTCAGTGAAAACGCCCCTAAATCTAGCTACTTCTATTAGGGATTGCGATTCGAGGTATACTAGTACACTAATAGGCGTGTCTATAGGCTTGGTGAATTCCAACCTCACTGAGATGTTTCCGCTCTGTTGTGGACTTAAATGCTTATTTACGCTAGCAGATAAGTCAGGTGTAATGTCAAACGGATAAAGGTTAAATTCATCAATGAATTCTTTCTGCGTTACACCATTACCAAGCTCATCACAATCACCTGCAATATGGGCCAGATTACTATAGGCCCTCGCGCAAAGCGGTAACACAGCGTCTGATGAATAGTCCGTATTCAATGTTCATCCCAACGCTATGTCATTAACATATAGTTATATTTTTAAGTCCGAAATTCTCGAATTTAAAGGTACTCTTTTTATATTTTCCATTCACAGAAGCATGGTTCTGCATTCCGATTAATATCCTTTTAGGAAGATTTCCCAGGGCGATGTTTTCTATCTGTTTCGATGCCAACCCTGCAGGCACCGTATATAATTTGATTTGTACTCTGTTAGTAGGGTATTTCACTGTAGCGTTTAGTAAATTTGTCTCAATTTCTAGTTATTTTGGTGAACTTAATTTCACTCGCCGTACGCGGAGGTATGTCTCCATAATGTGAACCACAACGGGTTTTGTTCCCTCTTCTTGATCGGCATCCAGATTTATGCAGATCTCAGGACTCGTGCGGGTGAGCTTTATTTTCATATCCACCCCATTCGCAAGCAACTTCTCCTGGAATGTGAAATCTGTATGCAGACGACCAAAACACTCGTATGTCTTCTTTTTAGAATTTTAAATTTGTCCTTTATACTACTTTCGTCTTTAGTTTGATAATATCCCTCGGCATTTAAAAAGGTAGCCTTCGCTTCTTTGGAAAAGTTGAGGACATTTTCCAGGTAGGCTCGTAGGTGAGAGTACCCCGTGCCTGCAGATATGTTGACCTGATTTAAATATACGTCAAACTGGTTGAATATGGAGTGCAGTGAGTTTGTTTCAGGGTATACAGCATATTTGTCATCGCGTACATGTGCTTAGCGTACATGTGCACACAGCTTGGATAAAAAAAGTAAGGGCTTGAGCTGGGTATCACGAATTCTATAGGGGCACTCGGGGAACTAATTGTGTTTAAGGGGTTAATTGTAATAAAGTCACTGTGTTCAATAGAAACTTGAGTTGGGGGCATCGCAAAGAGGGAAAGCTCCGATTTACAGCATTGTGAACTACACGGATGGATGAAGCGTGCCATGACGAGTTAGAAATAGTGCCTCCTCTCTCGACAAGTAGTAAACAAACTATGATTCATGAGATCAATGTCCGTAGCTTATATCAGTCAAAAAAATGGTCAACCATAGGTTTCATTCGCTTAGAGCACTTCTTTTTTGATATCCTTTTAGGTTTAATGCCACATGGTGTTGGTAATCCCTTCTTCCGGTCAGCCCTCTTTTTCTTCCCACCACCACGCATTTTTCTCTTTGCATCTTTGATGATTTCGTCCCGTGTACGTTTTAAATGTTTTTTGGAGCTTCTTTAGGTTTAGCCCCATCCAATATGTCTTCTGCAGTGTTAGGACCTGATTGTAGCCCTTTCCTTCCGAGGTATCTGGCACCCCTTTTCAGCAAAAGAACAGCCGTACGTAGTATGGTTGAAAAAATGGACCCAAGTCCACTAACACGCTGGTATCTCACCCCTCGATATACGGTGAAAGGCTTTCTGTCCATTATAACTTAGTGCGTCGAAAGTGCAGCCTCACTGTTAAGTTCCTGTCACCGAATGGGAAATTTTTACCCTTAATCGTTCTTATATATATTGAGATATTGGTTATTAGATTAGTTGCGACATTCACATAATGGGGTCTGTCATATGTAATACTGAAACTCCTTCCTCTATGGTTGGGAATGTGAGCTATGCGCAGCAGGCGTGCCTGGGTATCCCCAACAAACAGGTGCTCCGCTATATTGCTGTAAATATAGCACATGTCTGGGGGCTGAGAGCTTTCATCCAATTTCTCCATCTTCAATTGATACAGTAAGCTGGACAAGTCATGCTGTGCCTCGTGAAAGGTGTCTCTTTGGAAAACTGATCGATATCGCTCATCGGTTATAATTTTGAACACTCTTCCGTCTTTAATATTTCTGTTAACCTTTGATTTTAGGATTAGAGTATGTGCGGGGTTTCCTTTGTTTACGATTTCGTATAATGAGTCATTCATAAGATTTGAGTTTTTTAAACTTACGTTTAAGTCTCTCACAACATCCTCAGCCGAATCATAACGGCCCGGCCCTAGTGTTATTCTGTACTGTAAAACCGTGCAACTTTAGTCCGGGCGATACGTATAGTTTCATCCCGAGTTAACCCGGCTTTTGCACACTCATTACAGTCCCTAAGAATCGCAAAAACGGTATCTTTATAATCAATATTTAAAAAGAGGGTTTCCAACTGAATTTCACATATCCCCACCTCATACGAATCATGACCCAATTCAATGGGTCCGTGGAGATCTGTTACAAAGTTGGCTAGTGTGTTGTTCGGGTGTACAGAGAGGGACAAGGAGGACGGGAGTGTGACGTAGAAATGGTTAGGAGCCATGTTGCATTCTATTTAAGCTTCATTATTGCATCAGCTTTTATATAGGTGTTGACGCTTTCTGGGTACCCTAGCCATTTCACCAGGTACATTTTTCTCTTTCCTGAACCTTTGCTTCATAAAATTTTCTCAATTTTAAACACATTTTTTCCTAAATTAAATGCCACTTTCTGCAACTCCTCGCGGTAAAAGCCTCCTGCGATTTCTTCCCCATTCAAATCTTCAACGTAATAGATCATTATCTCACCTTTAGGTCTCATAGCCCTAACTTTAAAAATCTCACGTGTCCAATCCCTTCGCGAATTTATTTCCCGAACGCGACAGCCTTACATAATCATTGATTTTGAAACGCGCAGAGTGTGGTCGTGGTGGTGGTGTTCCATCTCTTCTCACCTCTGGGCGCGTACCTCTTTCTAGAACCTCGTTAGGTGTTGTCCCAATCGTGCGATGGTGTAATCGGTTGTAGGATGAGGCCAATCATTCCAGAATGTCTAGAAATCTGTATGTGTTTTTATGTGTAAAATAGCGGTGCATGCGTTCCTTTATGGTACGTTGAACTCTTTCAGCTAAAGAAGCCATATGTATAGAATTGGTAGTGTAATAGCTGGTATTAAACTCTGTCAACTTGTTCTGGAAAGCACGGCCTATAAATTCCTTCGCCATATCCGTACAAAAATAGCCAGGAACCCTGTTTTCTTTTAACATCAGCGTTTTGGCGGCTTCAGCAACTGTTTCTGGTGATTTATTTTTCAGAGGAATTAGCCTCAGATATCTAGAGAATGCATCTATTATGAATAGAATGTAGCGGCAACCATCGTTATACACAGAACATCTTTGCATGTCTGTTAAATCTGCTTGCCAAATAGAGTCAATCGAGGCAGCTGTTGCCTTGGCTGTTTTAAACCTTTTTCTCACAGGCTTATGAAGTGTATAAGCGTCCTGCTCCCGCAAAAATCTCTCAACATCTTTTTTCCCTACTCCGTAAACACTTCTGTACAGTCTATTTACGCTTCCGTAGGAGGCTGGGTTAGAAATGTCATAATAACGTCTTCTTAATATGTTAGCCATTTGCGTATTTTAGAGGGACGTGGATAGGGTTCACCGTTGTTTAACCTCTACTTTCTCCTCTTCAAAGATGTTACCGCCGGGGGTGATGGCGTCTTCAATTGTGTCACGTGCGTCGCATGTTCCAGGTCTTTTAATCTGTTCAGATTTCATATCAATGTTTTGGGGACATTTATTTGTTGTAGTCTTGCTTTAATATGCTTCCATCCTGATGGTGAGGGCTTATCCCTCTTTCTCACCAGATCATGGACGATGTCTACGATATTCGATCCCTGTACCTTTACTCATTCCACAATGATCTCGCCTGTATCGGTCCATTGTATGGCTGGGTCCTCATTCAATAGATTATAAAGACTTAAACCTTTATTCCTCAATTTATGTGGGAGGATGCTTTTTAATACATGCTCGATATGTTGTGTGGCCGACCCATTAATCTTTGGTTGGTCAGCTCTATCGTCGGACACAAGTCCTATGTCACCATGTTCATCGTTCCCCGTGCTGTGCCTAATAACCATGGGAATCTCTGTCGGGTTCTTATAATTTTCGTACTCGTGAAGAAATTTCTGCAGAGCTTCTTGGTATAAGATTCTTTTCTCATCAGGTGTTTTTTCACTGTTTAATAGGGCTAGCAATTCGCTTTCCATTCTTTTGAGCCAGCTTTTACGGGGATCTAGATCCGTGTTTGGATTCCTTTGCAGTGAAGCATACACCTCGTGTGGAATCACTACCACTTTCTTCAATATATTAATCTAGTCAGTAAAGGACCCAAAACTGAAAATAAGATGGGAGGGATGACCCTCCTGTTTGTACAATAATTCGTTTTTTCTTCCCTACAATTTGACTTCTACGAGCGAGTGTACGTATTAGGTTCTTGTAACGGCGTAGGCGAGCCTTCTGAGGTGGTTTCATTGATACATTGCAATTTATAACGTTAAGACAGATTTCACAGATGCATTTTAAAAAGTCGGAGTCGATATTTTTAATAAACATCTGTTGCATTGCCCGGGGCAGTCAATGATAGATTTTTATTAATTCACTGTATTTATTTAGCCTCTTTGTCATTCTGGAATATACACCGTTTCAGGCTCGTTTGGAAATATATTCGTTCTTAGAAGCACCCTAAGCGTGTTTCGCGTATGAAGGTCGCAAAGCAAATATCCGTAACGCGTACTTTTAGCTTCTTTATAAACTTCCAAAAACTCCTTACGTTGACTCGGGAACATTTGATTGGCTAATACCCCAATTTGTGATACATCTCTACGTTGCGCGAATAAGACTAGATATTGTGTATCTAACGACACATCGCGCATGTATCTATTTTTGAAAAATAGATTCTGATTGATGAAGAACACGCTGAAGTTAAGATGCTGGGAGAATACTGTAAATGTCTCGGCAAACGTTTTATCCATCTCCAGCATGAGATCGTCAATTACAATGACTGTATGTTCTTTCCCTTTAACAAATTAACATCATATACGCCTTTGTGGAACAAAATATCATCTTGGTACTCGTTGAACACTGATTGATACGTCGAATAGCACCATATAACTTTATGCACAAATTTTGAGAACATCTCTCCCTTTTCTTTAATGATTTTAAGCATAAACAGTTTTACCACATCCTGTAGGTCCAGATATAATACATGTGGATGAGCTCGTGAACCTGAATTTTTCTATAGAAGCCATTTCTAACACGCCACACTCTTAATTGGGTTATTTACAAAATATAATAAATATTTAAGTGACGACCTTTATATTTTACAGTCTTGCTTTTCGCTTCTCCCACAGAACCGTGAATGACGATGAGGTACAACATAATCTTTGATGTGTCTATTGTTAACTTATTTATTACACGTATTTGTAAATATATATACCTTGAATATAATCTTTGATGTGTCTATTGTTAACTTATTTATTGGAGCACCGACAATTCAGCGCAGGACAGTTCAGCGCCGACAATTCAGCGCCGACAATTCAGCGCAAGTCAGTACAGTTAAAAGTTTAGTTAAAAATAATAAAAATAAATAGCAATAAATAAAAAAGAGAAAAATTTGTATATTTATATATATGCTAAATTGGGTCTGTATCGAAGGAGTGACATTTCAAAGGAGTGACATAACAAAGGAGTGACATAAATACCGTAACGAAGGAGTGACATAAAGAAGGAGTGACAAATCGGAGATAAAATTCAAAGGAGTATAATTATCACAATTTTATTTAAAAAAAACAAAATTTGTTAGAATTGTTAAAATTAAGATTTTATTTCAAAAACTAGAAACCTAACCTAACCTAACCTAACCTAACAGTTGCAAGCCTCTCTTCCTTCTGGATTTGTTCTTTCTTCTTTGTTGGTATTTTCGCGCTGAATTGTCTTGCGCTGAATTGTCTTGCGCTGAATTGTCTTTGCGCTGAATTGTCTTGTGCTGAATTGTCGGCGCTGAATTGTCGGCGCTGAATTGTCCTGCGCTGAATTGTCGGGTCACGGTCTATTGTTAACTTATTTATTACACGTATTTGTAAATATATATACCTTGAATATAATCTTTGATGTGTCTATTGTTAACTTATTTATTACACGTATTTGTAAATATATATAAACCTTGAATATTTCGTTTATTAAATAAATCATGTTTCAATTAGCGTTTCAATTTCTCCTTTGTGCGTGTGTGTGTGTGTGTGTACACAGGAGAAAATTCTAAGCTCCGCCCACTCTAAGACCAGCAACGTGAGTCATGCTACTATCTGGTCTTCCCTGCGTGCTCGGTTGATCGCAGTTAGCCCTGGACATCAGACGTGTATTCTCCCGCGTAGACAGAAAATAGTAATGGCTACCTTTAATATTGCTTGTTCAACTTTTATGAAATGGTATTTTGCAAAGTGTCAAGATGTGGTGGATACTGAAAAACTCCCTATTCCACCCTCCTTTGATGCTTTTAAGGCTACACTGAATCGTGCGAAGGAGCAAGATGTACAAATACTCTATGCCTATTCTGGTGAGAGCATTGTAGGATTTCGTGGGACAAGTGATGTATTGAACTATGTTGTAGTACTAAACTTTATAAAAGCTTACATATACCGTGAAGTGAAAGAAACACGTGAAGAAGAGAAGCAACGGTTATGGATAGTGAGTCTTGTTGATGAGTGGTATGACAAGCGTTATTATGTCATGTTGCATCATACCGAGTACTCGTACCCTGCGACTGAAAATGTAAATCTTGTCATCATGGAGAATCTTAAGTATTTTTATCACTATATTAATATATATCATGACGAAGTTTGTAGTGAGGTTGTGGCTAATGCCCTGTGTCAGTTTTTAACAGACTTTAGAGATGAGTATCGCTTGTTAAACAAGAAGGAAAAATATGGGCATATGTTCCTCTCAAATAGTGCGCCGGAATGTGAAGATGTTTAGTTTGTGGGAATGGCGAGTGGTAAAACATTAAAACCGTTATAAAATGTGTTTAGTTCGTGAAAATTACCGTGAAGGAAAATGCCTGGTGCGTATTCGGGGAAGTGGGAGTGAAAAAACATTAAAACCGATATTACTTCTTGTATCGGAAAAAAACACCTGCCCAATATAATGGGGTACAACGATTCATGTTGGATCAGCGTCGTACACGTTTCATTAGATTATGGTGTGACTCACTCCTCCCGTCCAACCGTCGCGTTGCATGTGCCTCATAGTTATCTCAGAGCTTGAGCCGAGCGTGCGCTCCTCGAATACGATGGAACTTCCTTTGAGCAGCATTCTCAACGCCGTGTACGAGGTGTCCGTGACGAAGTCGTGCGCGTGTTCAGGCGTAAATCCGGTATCGTTAACTCTGTACTGGAAAAGGATTGTAGACAAGCAAACAAACGGAATGTTGTTTATTTAAGTGTCGAGGAGATGAATACAATCTTCGTGATAGTTGAGAAGTGGAGTGAAGATCGTTATAAAATTCGTACAGGTGTAGGTACAAGAAGAGAACAGATTAATGACACCCCCTCATACGCCGTTGTATGTACGTTGTGTATAAATAACGATCGGCCATGCATTGATATACGGTTGATGTGGAAGAATGCTTCTGATAATAACGCTCTTGTCCCTACGCGAAACCGTTTCATCCTCGACAGAATGATTGAAATCGTCGGATTCCTCAAGCTGAAGCCTATATTAGACGCGCGTGTTACGGATATGCTTTATTTTGATACGGTTCTTGAATACGCATACACCGCTCTGCTCGATGGGTTTACCGAGTGTAGGGTTGAACAAGGTGAGAATGGTCTAGAGCTGGACGTTTATTTAAAAAAGTTTAGACTCTTTGAAATATTATGAACTTTGGTACAAAGCACTTGATCGGTACAGGGCTGAGCTCACCTACATCGTTCACCCTGAAGAACTATTTCTTTATATAACGAGCAGCTGTCGTAACGACTTAGAAGATTATTTCAACTGTCGTTATGCTGTGTGAAGAAGAGTTCACGATTGAAAAGCTCGGGTCGGTAGAAATAAACCCTCGATTGGAAAGGCGTGTTTATTCACTTGTATTTGACGCTGTGGCTAACGATGAACTCTTTTTGCGTGCTTTTAATTGTATTCTAGACGTATTTAAAGATAACTTACCAACCGTTTGTAAAGTGAGCACAAAAATAGTACTGAACATATGAAGGCCCTTTATATAAAGTACAAGTATCCCTGTACCTTAAGCGGTGAAATATTATTAAACCGCGTATACTGCGTAATGCACAGCAATAACGATGTAATTGTAGACTCGATTAAGTGCGAGTTTAGTGTTTTGAAAAAAAAGTGCAATGTATTTTTTATTTAACATAATTGTGTGTGTATATATATATTTCGCTTGTACTGCTATATTGATGGCTATACGTTTTGTATTTCTTATTTTGTGCAGTAGAAGATAAAGTGTATGTATTTATTTATTTAACATAATTGTGTGTGTGTATGTATTTCTGTTATATTGATGGCTATACGTTTTGTTTTTCTTATTTTTTTGTGCGGTAGAAGATAAAGTGTTTGTGTTTATTTATTTAACATAATTGTGTGTGTGTGTATATTTCTGCTATATTGATGGCTATACGTTTTGTATTTCTTTTTTTTTGTGCGGTAGAAGATAAAGTGTATGTATTTATTTAACATAACTGTGTGTGTGTGTGTGTTTCTCCTGTACTGATGGTTATATTGTTTCTTATTTTTATTTTTTTATTTTTTGATCATTCCAATGTATATTTTATTTTCTATATATTTCCATAATATAACTGTGTGTATATTTCTCCTGTACTGTTATATTGACGGTTATATTTTTTGATTATATGCGTATTTCTCGTTCAAGTTTCTCATACTATTATTATTTTTAACTTTTTTGATCATTCCAATGTATATTTATTTTCTATATGTTTACAATATTTAATTGTATATATATATATTTCTCCTGTACTGTTATATTGACGGTTATATTTTTTGATTATATGCATATTCGTCGTTCATGTTTCTTATACTATTATTATTTTTAATTTATCATTCCAATGTATATTTATTTTCTATATATTTACAATATTTAATAAATAGAATGATGTAATGTTTTATTTAATTTGTTTGGTTGTAAACAATTATACAAATGGCTGGTTACGCCTTCTAAGCCAACTGCTAAGAATTAATTAAATAAATGGCACAATCCTCAACCTAATAATGCATACCTGGAAAATTAGAAACGGCAACTCATGTAAATAAAATAAATGGTGGTATCTAGCAACTCACCCTAATAAGGTATACCTGAACAATTAAAATACAAAGTGGTATCTGACAACTCAACCTGTACAAGCCATTTACGCCTGCTAAGCCAACTGGCTGATTAGGGACCTATAAGAGGACGGCGGGTCGGCTGAAGTGTTCATATGCACTTTGCTCCTGCCAGGTGAACATCTCTCTTCCTTTCTCTCCTTCTCCTGTCTTTCTCTTGGGGGATAACGCCGCCTGCAAGTTTCATGACCCCTTGTTGCACCTGCAGCATTCCTCCACCCCCCTTCACTGCATACCCCCACCCCCTTCATTGCATACCCCATCCCCCTTTGCAACATACCCCATCCCCTTTGCAACATTGATCATTATCTCTGCAACATCTCTGCACTCGTCCATTTTGCGTCCATACTACTGTGCCTTCATCTCTAATTTCCTTTCTGGCAGATCTATAGCTGCAATTGTAGATGGCCACTGTTCTTCTCCTAAAGCTATTAACAGTGGTTTTCCTCAGGGTTCTGCCCTGTCACCCACTCTTTTCCTTTTATTTATTAATGATCTTTTAATTCGCACTTCCTGTCCTATTGACGCCTATGCAGATGATTCCACTCTTCATTTCTCCATCTACTTACCAAAGCGTCAGTAGCATGTCCGCAAAATGTTAGAGTGCAATGCAATTGCATGCACCATTGCAACATTGCATACATGATGAGAGACTGTTTTAACCACCCCCAACCCTCCAAAGGGGTTCTATAGTAGGACGGCTATGGAACACCTGACCTCTGATCTTTCTGCTATATCTGATTAGGGCAAAGAAAACCTTGTGGCTTTCAATGCCTCAAAAATTTAGTTCCTCCATCTGTCTACTCGTCACAATCTTCTACACAACCTTCAACAACACACAACTCAATCCTTCCTCTTCTCTTAACATTCTTGGCGTTTCCTTTTCTCGTGATTTCTCGGACATTGCTCTTCTGAACTCTCTAGCTGCATGCCTCCTCCTTTAAAGAGAGCACACAGTACAAGACTTTCTACACTTTTTCATTACTATTCTGCCCAACTATCTAATGCAACGGTTAATCGGTATTTTCAGTCTTTCATCTACTCAACCGGTCAACTCTGGAACAATCTTCTTCAGTCCATCTTTCCTCCTGTTTATAACCTTCCATCTTTCAAACGCAGAGTGTCTAGGCATCTCGAAAACCCCGGACCTTGATTTTGGCTCTCTTCTTCGTCTATGGGAGGGGCGCTTTTTTTCGGGCATTCGCCATTGGCCCCTCCTTCCTGCATTAAAAAATATGTATATATACAAATGATAAGTTGAACATTCAAGAACCCTCCGATTGTCATTCCCGCTTATTTCTTTTTGCACAGCTGTACAAATATAAGGCTTGCTCAGATACGAGTATATGGTCACACACACACACACACACACACACACACACACACACATATGTGAAAAAGATTAAAATATTTAAAAAGCATAAAACAACCGTGCTCACATTCGCCGCCAGCGTGCCAAAAAGCTCCGGACCGTTTTGTGCATGCAGGTAAACATTGGTCTCATCCGTGACCGGACAGCTCATACCAGGACAACACATACCCGGACAACTTATACCGGACAACTCAGACCCGGACAACTCATACCTAGGACAACTCATACCTAGGACAACTCATACTCTCTTCATCAATTCCCAATGTTGATCTTTTCATCTATATCCATCCTGAAAGTTTAAACTCTGCAAATTAACCAAAATAAGATAAGAAAACAATAACAACAAATTTATTATTTATTGCAAACATATAATAAATAGAGAACCATTATTTACATAGGATAAAATTTGAATGCCCGGTTAGGTCAACTGTACGCCGTTGACGATTGGTTAGGTTTAGTCGTGATATTTTCTTTAGTTTTAACGAAAATATCACGACTAAACCTAACCAATCTTCAAGGGCGTACAGTTGACCTAACTGGGCATTCAATGAACCCAACCGGGTATTCAGTTGACCTAACCGGGCATTCAATGAACCTAACTGGGCATATATATATATATATATATATATATATAACTTGCATGAATTTTAAATGTTTAAATTTAATTTTTAATTTTACAAAATAAATGTTTTCATTAATTTTAAAAATAAATGTTTTCATTTCAAAATGTTTTCATTAATAACTTGTAAGAATTCTAAATGTTTACATTTAATTTTTAATTTTACAAAATAAATGTTTTCATTAATTTTTCATTTTTTTTTCTGGTCCTAGGTATGAGTTGTCCTAGGTATGAGTTGTCCTAGGTATGAGTTGTCCGGGTATGAGTTGTCCGGGTATGAGTTGTCCTGGTATGAGCTGTCCTGGTATGAACTGTCCTAGAACCGGTCTCATCACGTGAAAAATGTGATGAGATCTTAGATTCCTCAGTTTATTAAAATATTTGTCCAAAAGCTATCAACTTTAGCTAAACTAGAATTTATATTATTAGTGAAACATTCAGACAGCTCGATTTGGTATGTATAAAATTGTTTTACCCAGTGAGCACTAAAATAATTAACGCTAAATTCTTTAACTAAAATATTATGACAGGCTTAGTCTTGGACTCTTAACTATTTTTCCATAATATACCTACCAAACTAAAGCTATTAGGATTTTGTTATTTTAACAGGAGGGTACCTAGTCTATACAAAAATCAGTAAAATTTTAGAAACAGGTTAATTTCTCGTACAGTTCTACCCAGTAATGGAACCCACGGGCCACAGATGCACAGATGCTGCCCAGAAGGAACGAAAGGGGCTGTCTTTTACTTCACTTGTACAGAACTAGTAGTTCCTTATAGTCATGCACGAATGTGTTCTAGCAAAGAAACTTTGATATTGTTTTCTTATGGCTGAGCTGTTACTTAAGGAGATCATGTTGACTTGAATCAGATACTTAAATTCTTGTACTTCCTTTATTGGTTCGCCTCTTATTTTGAAACTAATATCATCTGACTAATTAGAACTTTTAGGATGGAACTGCATAACCTTAGTTTTGGTATCGTTAAAAGGAATATCATGGCAATGCAAATATAATTCACAAATTTTTAGAAGACAATCCAGACTCTAACAGAAGGACTTATTAATTCCATATCAACTTTTGCATCATTAAATGAAATAATTAAAACAACAATATACACATTAAACAACAGAGGAGAGAGCAAGGAACTCTGACTTACTCCGCAGGAAAATGAAAAACTTAGATATACTGTATGCAGTACCCCACTTAACTACAAAAAATTGATAGGTATACCAAAATTCAAATATGTTTAATATGTACAAAGAAGCTTTCCTAGTCTTAAGCTTAATAAAATAAAGTTGTTCACTCTATCATATGGTATGTTTATATAATAAAAAACAACTATAAATAGCTGAATTACTACCAGTGTACTTAAATAACTTAAATATAATTTTCTCCAATACATAGATACACAGATCAGTTAAGTGGCAACCTTTTAAAACCATACTACATTTAAATTTATTTCACAATCAGTTGACCCAAAATTGAGCCAACTTGCAACAATACAAGATCTTATTAAACTGTTTAATACTTTATGCCCCAGAGATTTATCTTTTTATACCACACTAAATGTATGAATCTTATTTCTGCACATCAAAACCCCTAAGCCTAATTCCCAAATAAATTAGTTTTTTCTTATCGTACAACCAACAGTTGCAGCGGTTTGTTTTACTTTGAACTCTGGAGAATGAAAATAAAAGATAATAATTTACCAAGTTTTATATCCATTTGAAATAATACATTATTCACATTAGTCTATAGCAGGGGTTCCCAAATTGTGTTCCGCGGAACACTTCTGACGGTATACAAGTGTTCCGCGGAACACCAATTTGGGAACCCCTGGTCTATAGTAACAATTTAACATAAAGGAACAATATACTTAGGGTATATTTGACAGGTTGTCTTAACTTCTGATTGACAAAAAAAAATTTCAGGTAAAAACCAGGAAACTCATTTCCCCACAACATGAGAGTAAGGGCATCCAAAGGATCATCTTTTGTCTGAGGTCAACAGGATAAGTGGTTAACTCAACCCAACCCAGGAGCCAGCAAGCAGGAGTGAACCAGACCCTCACCAACTACTTTGAGGCAATTTCAATGCTCTTCTTTTCATAGAGGATGGGAACCATAATAAAGCAAATTAAATTTAGCTAAGATGCAGGAGTCTTTTCTCAAATATATGATCTTCATCTGCAAATACCATAACAGAGAGATCTGATAGGGATAAAGGTAGGGAACCAGTTAAAACTAAGGGATTGAAGTGTTTTTTATACATATGTACGGAGTCTTAGGAATAAGAAAAGTGAATTAGTTATATGATTAGTGAAAATCTAAATATAGTCTGCATTAATGAAACTTGGATTAGTGAGGCAGCATTTAATGACACTAGTGCAGAGTATGAGTTAAATAGTTATACAATGTATATTTATCAGAGAATAGATAGGCAGGGGGGGGAGATAGTTTGGTCTAATACATTAAGAATGACTAAACTTCAGTTCAGAATGATCGTATTAAATTAGACAATAAGGTAGAATCAATTTGGGTTGATATTTGTGTTTCAGGCAAGGTGTGAATTCGAATAGGTTCATTTTACAGATCTCCAAACCAAACACATGAAGTTGATGACAGTATGGTTCAAGAACTAAATAAAGGGTGTAGTGCTAGAACATTAATTACACTGGCCAACAAGTATTTTTTATCAGATATAATTATAGGTGGGCGAGATAGCTGTTGGGACGCTGAATCCAAATCTGTTTTCGGATTTCCTCCACTACATCTAGTTTTCGATATGAGACCGATCATAATATATATGATAAATATAATATATATATAATACTATATATAATATATATATAATATACATAATATATATAATATGCATATAACTATATATAGTATAATATATTAGGGTATGTCAATTTTAGGGAGCAAAGTGAAATCTTCAGATTTTGAAATACTACTAGTGACCAAATGATACATTTTTATGTGCTAAATCGAAATCTGGCTTTAAAATCCAGATTTGACCATTCCAAGCTACTTATATTTGAAGTTGAAGTTTACGAAAACTCAGCAATTTTTGCAAGTATTTTTTTTATTGTATATAACTACATTTTACATACATTACATACAATTAAAGACATTTTGATTACATTTCACTATTAAAACTTAAAAATATAGATAGGTTTCTTGAACTTTGCTAAGGATGCCATATATAACTACGTTTTACATACATACAATTAAAGCCATTTTGATTGTATTTCAATATTAAAACTTAGAAATATAGATAGGTTTCTTGAACTTTGCCAAGGATGCCATGTCTGCCTTGCTCTTGTTCCTGGACATGAGCTCCCTACTGGCCACTTGGCCACTGATGTACGCCTCCCTCCTCTCTTGTGAATAAACATGTTGTGCTGCTTCAGTTGTCATCTTTACATACCTCTCTACTGACTGTGTGTGTGTGAGGGCCATGCAGGAACTTCCACTGGTCCATCCAGAAACTCCTTGATTGCAGCAGTAGTAAGAAAGCAGGTCAGAGGAGGTTCAGTCACGCCAGAGTTCCAGTCAATAAGCCCCGAGAGTTTGGTGGCATCTGGGTTGATGTCAGGAGTCCTCCTGGGTCTGACAGTGCAGTCTCCTACCTGTGTGTCCTCATCTCCTTCACCTCTGATTTCCAGTATCCTCTTCACTGCCTCCCTCCTCTCCTCCTCCACCACCTCACTGCACAGCATGGCCTGGAGCAAAGCCTCAGAGTGTGCATACCAGGCTGATCTCTTCACTGTAGGCATCACTATTCCTATCACCTCCTTCTTCTGACTTCTGAGCAGCTCTAGCTGGTACAGTACATGCCTCGGACCCTCCACCCAGCTGTGATTTAACTTGATGTTGAACCAGTTTGGCATGTAGACTCCGACTATGAATTCCACAATTATCCTCAGATTCTTCAGGTTCCTACCCTTCAGCCATTGTCTGGAAATCCACAATCTGCAGAACCTTAGAGCCGTGGTGAGTCACCTACTGTGACAGACTGGCCCAATCTCCAGGAGAGCTAGACTCTGAGGTACCTCTCCCGATCTGATGGCAGTGATGATTCAGTAGCCTTATGATTGGTCTCTGCTGAGGTCCTTGACTACCTCCTGACTGAGATGGGGTAGAGGAGGACCAACACTGATCCTCGTGAAGTTTGGGTTGATCTCCAGCTCAGTGGCAGTGTCTAACATCTTCCCTATGGGCCCAGACCACTTGTTGTTGCTCAATGTCTTGCCATCCAGTGCAGTCACCAGGTGTCTGAGACTTAGCTCCCCAGTCTGCAAGTCACAGATAATCCACACCAACTTCCTGCTAAGCTTGGCCTCCACATAATGCATTACTCCTCCCTCCCAGCCAGTATTCACATTAGTACTGTCACCTCCTATGGCCAAAAGGGTCTGGTCTGCTCCTCTCTCTCTCTTAGCCAGTTCACCAGATGATCAGCAATGACCTCAGCATGACTTCTCTCCTCTGCAGCTTCCTCTGGTACAAAATGTCACAAATATTTCCCACCTGGTTCATTGCACACTGTGTAGTGTTCTTCCTTAATGAGGCCAGGAAACTGCCTGTCACTGCCCTGAGCTTCCATCATCACTTTGGTGTCATCTCTTTTCCCATCAAAGAAGATACAAGTGATGCCATTTTCCCTCATATCTTCATCAAACTTCTTGACCAGCTCCTTAGTCAGTCTCTCCTGAGCCCTCCTCACCTTGTTGTGGTCAATCACCAGTGCTGTGTCAAACTCTGTGATAAGACCAGCATCAATCCAGGCAGCAGTGACAATCTCTGCAGTCTCTCTCAGCCCAGCGTGATGTCTCAAGCTAGCCAGAGCTATGTTGGTGATATCTTCAGTGTTGTATTTCTTCTTAGCCACAGCAAGGAAGAAAATGTCGCAGCCTCTGGTATGAAGTCTTCGTCCTCCTCTCTCCTTCCTGCCTCCTCCAGTATGTCTCCAGTCTCCTCCAACTCCATCTCCACCAGTGACTCCTCCCTCAACTCCTCTTCTTTCTTGGCTGACTCCTTTGCCTTCCTCCTCCTCTTCTCCTCGGCCTTCCTTCTCTGCTCCTGTCTCTGCAGCACTGCTTCCTGTCTCCTGGCCTCAGGGTGATCAGCTAGACCCATCTGGTGTGCTCCCACACTGCCTGCCCACCTTTTCTCTCTGACCTTTAATGAAGGCAAACTCCTGCACTGGTATCTTCTGCTCACTCCTGCAGCTGCAGTCAATGTGAACCTCACTGTTGCAGACAGGGTTGCACCCAAGCTCACTGCAGCTCCTGATCACACAGTGACAGGTCAGGGTGTCCACCAATTTGTCCAGTTTCATCATGAACCTATCTTTGACCTCTAGCTTCACATTGCCAATGGACACCTTCACTGCCTCATCCCACAGTGCCTTCATTTTAGCCCTGATCCTGACCTCAGTGTTGATTACAGGTCCTGTGAATAGAGCGTTGGCCTTTCTCCACTGAGCCAGTAGCCCTGGAACAATGCCGTTGTTAGTCAGGTCATTAACTGGGTAATTCCTCCTGTCTTCCTCACTCATCTCTCTCCTCAACAAACCATACCTCAGCAGATCTCTGGCTGTGGGCAGCTCAGCAGTGGGAAGTTCCCTCCGAGTCCCCACCAAAAGACTTAGGTGACAACTTGATTTGCTTCGGGTTCTGATTTCTTTCTGACTCATCCTGCGGACCTGTGAACAAAAGAAATGTCATTGAAATTTGGATAGGCCTACTGATTATGATTACATAAAATTAAGTTAATTGAAATTCTTAATATCTTCCTATAAGCTCAGATTAAAGGTTGTTGTTATAGGTACAAGACTTAATTATTCAAAGTAATGACAATTTCATATATCTATCATATCAAAATATACAGAAAGTTTGGGTTACACATAACATTTCGGATAATTTGAATTACACAATATTTACATTACGAAGTAATCAAAATTGTCAAAAGGGAGGGAAAACACATGCATTCACAATCAAAACTCCAGCATTTGTGACTATGTAAAACTTAGAAACCATACTGCACACCAAAAATAACCAAAGTTGACCACACATATCAATGGCACATTGATATACGATGCTACAGTCATATTTAGGTTATATTTCAAACCTTTATGGTCAAATATAATAGGTAAATGGCTTTTTTAAACAACACTAAAGATATTTCTAAGTTTGCTAGATAATATGACATCATTTGAGCATTAGTAGTTTATGAATTGTTGACTTTACTAAATTGACACACCCAAATAATATATAATGCTATATATGCAATATATAATATGCGTCCTTTGTACATGTAGTGGAGTATTTTGTCGTTGCAGCTTAGGTGTAGGTTTTTGCATATAAGGGTTTCTCCTCATATGCAGCGTTCTTCATCCCGGAAAATCCCGGGAATTCCCAGAAAAATGAAGCCAATTCCTGGGATCCCGGGAAATCCAGGAAATGGTTGTATATTTAAGAGAACGGTAATTTTTTTTATTGTTCAGTGATAAAATACCCTTTTAGAATTGGGATAACCAATTACTTATGCCTAGATGACCACTTTTGCATTGTAATACTTGAATTGAGTTTACCAATCAGTGGTAGCTATTTATTATTTATTAAACATAATATTTATCATGCTATTCATCTGCAGGAGACAAATAAAAGGCTAAAATATTATATTCCTTTAATTATAATTAAGTACATTTGCAAATAAAAAAAGAAAAGGAAAAAGAAACTTCATTAAAAAAAATAATTTATACCTTTTATCTCAACATATTTTATCTTAAAATATTTAGCCAATACAAAAAATAAAAATAAAATAAACTTCATTAGAAAAAATAATTTCATCCTTTTATCTTAAAATATTTTATCTTGAAATATTTATCTTAAAATATTTAAAGAGTCAATCAACATTTTTAAAATAGCTTTTTAAGAAACATAAACAATCGATACTTCTATCACTAAGACGAGTTCTCAACTTGGTGATAAATAAACCTGCTGCAGAAAAGGCTCTTTCTGATTCAACAGAGGTTGGCGGAATGGTTTTCAGTGCATCAAATAAATTCATGATGTTTGAAGTTCTGTTCCCTATTGTCTCGAATAACTGCAGTTCTTGCTTCAAATGCTTGCTTAAACTCTGAGCAAGATGAGTTGCCTGCGATCGCTAGATAATATACTGAGACTCGGTTCCTTGTATTTTACGCAGCGCTAGCGACATCCTTTCGGCCAGTTTTTGACATACGGGCCCACTTTTAGATTGCTCTAAGTTGCTAATGCTAGTAGGTGTTCATTTAAGAAAGCAGAAAAGTAGAAAAAAATGTGGTAAATATTATGCAGTTTTCATTAATTCTACCCAAGAGCCTTCTAATAACAAAACTAAAAAAACAAATAAATCAATAAAAAATAAATTAAGTCATTTTAAAATTCTGGGATTTCCAGGGATATTTGTCCAATTCCCGAGATTTTCAAATCCAATAAAAACAGCCGGGATCCCGGGATCCCGGGAAAGAAACCCTATTCTGTACCTTCATGTATGGCATTTTGTCGTTTCAACGTATGCTTTCCGCAGGTTGTCTTGTGGTATTCTAGGTGAGAGCAGTTGCTAGCCACAAATTTGCAAACGTTGCACATGTACACCTATTTATTCTTTGGCGTAACAGTCACATGTCTAGTTGTGTGTTGAGTTTTGTTTTGTTTTGTGTCGCCCACTTACACATTTTATTTTTTTAGGTGATTTACATCAACTCACTCATCGATTATCATGCCTCGAAAGTGTAAAAATCACTCCGACAATTTCTGTTACATGTGCGGCTCGTTCGCGACTAAATCACAGCGGCGTACAATCACGATGGATCTTCGGAAAACTTACCGGTTATACTTCGGCTGTCCACTAGGCGACCAAGATAAGGCGTGGGCGCCACATGTTATCTGTATCGCTTGTTTGAATGGATTACGTGACTGGTTGAACCAAAGGAAAAAGTCGATGCCGTTCGCTATACCCATGATATGGAGGGAGCCGAGAGACCATCATGGCGATTGTTACTTTTGAAATATTAACATAACTGGATTCTCCGTGAAGAACAAGCATAACATCGTTCATCCGGATGTAGACTCCGCGATCAGACCCGTGATCAGACCGATCCTTCACGATGACACGATGCCGTTTCCGGTACCTCCACAGCATGGACTCGATTCTTTAGAAGACGAAAGGGAATCCGACGAAGGTGCGATTGGCAGAGATGCGGGACCTTCGGCCGATCTTGACTACACACCTGACGAAGAGCAATCGGAGCTTACCCAAAACGAGTTGAATGACCTCATCAGAGACCTAGCCCTTTCCAAAGAGAAATCAGAACTTCTCTCCTCGAGAGTCAAGCAGAAACATTTACTTGAGAAGAACGTCCGAGTGTGTCACTATCGAAAACGAAACCATGATTTGGCGACATTCTTTACAGTAGACGGTCCGCTCTGCTATTGTTATGATATCAATGGACTTTTCGAGAACTTGTCACAGGCACACACACCATCTGAGTGGCGCCTCTTCAGTGATTTCTCACAGCGAAGTTTGGAAAAGGTTCTCCTACATAACGGGAACTTAAAGCCGTCCATCCCGATCACCCACTCCGTTCATCTAAAGGAGACGTACGATAACATGAATAAAAATTTTAGGGTGGATCGATTTTACATTTGTTTCGATTTCCATATTCTAATAGAGACAAAAACTTGCGCATGCATGAGAAAATAGCCTCTGCAAAATCTTAGCTTAATAGGTAATCATCTTCTGCCCCCGGCAGAGCGATGAAAATCATATTTTAGTAGTCAAAAACGTATTTTTCTTATAATTTTTAAAATATTTCAATATGCATCACAATTATTCCTAATAACTATAAAGTCGATGAAAAAGACCTCATATGATCGTTTTTCCAAGCGCGTTGTCCTACGTTAATATCTTTTGCCCCCGGCAACAACGTCAAATGTTGAAAAAATAGGTAATTTATATACATATTTTCAGATCGGCTCTTTGTCTTAAATAATGCATTTATATATTTCCCATAGCATTTATATCGTTGCTTAGGCATGAAATAACACACACGCAAAATTTTATGACTCTAGGCTAGGGTTTAAAGGTCATCTCTGGTGAGTGCTGCCAGCATCAGCTGCCACTGACGCGCAGTTCCCTCAGTTGCCTTTTGACAGCGTCGAAGGCAGGTGTGTATTTTGCAGCTGGCTCCTCGAGTCCTCAGTGTGTGTGTGTGTGTGTGTGGCTCCTCACTCAGAGTCCTCAGTGTGCTCAATCTCTCTGCTCATATCCTTGTTTGTTTTTCTCATAACTCTGTTTTTTTCGATTTTATTGCGTAACAGAACAATACATTATTCTTTAATCTTTACAGGATGCTACCGCTACAACTAGAAGATCGGTTACGTGTCCAATATTTGGTGCTGGGAAAGATTTGAATTTGCGATGTTTTCCCACATGTGAAGATGTGATGCAATACTACCATCATGAGAGAACTGAGTTGAGATCATCAAAGAAGGAACCTCCATTCAAAGACATCGCCGCTGTGGTCACTGAGAGACTGGAATACTTGTGGAAATTAGCTTCCATTCCAACAGTTTCGACAGCACGGATAAATCAAATGTTGAAAAGTTATCGTGATAAAATGGCTAACATCATCAAATCACTGAACGCGAAAAGGAAGAACGAATCGTTACAGAAAAATCTTGAGGCCTTCAAGAAATCAACTAAGACCACCTTATTTGACATATCGGCTTGTAAATGCCCTGATTTGACAAAATGCAGCTACCCTCGTGAACGACGAGTACCACTGAAAGAGCAACAGTTTTTACTCGACCAAAGAAGTGATCGCAAAATGGCAATAGGAACTTTGGATGTTGAAACAACAAATAAAAACGAGATGACTCTTGCAAGAAGATTGGCGATATTGAAACAAGAAGGAATAGCAGAACATCAAGAGCCGTCGACTAGTAAACGACAAGAAACTTCTCAAGAACAACCTTCTTCGTCAGCCTTTAGTGAAACCGAGGATACATCTATAGAATCATCGTCATCGTATGAACTAACACCGAGAGATAAACATGACATGAAGGAAAAAACACGAATGAAACTCCAGGTACTTGCTGAAGCTTGTGATCGTACGGGCGTCTCAGACAGAGCTGCTTCATTTATTGCTTCTTCGTTGTTAGAGGATGTTGGCTGGATACGAGAAGATGATGTCAGTTCAGTGATTGATCGAAATAAGATAAGAAGAGCCAGAAAAAGAGTTCGTTCTGAGCATCAGCAAGATGAAAAGATCACGCTACCATTACAGGGCATTTTCTTTGACGGACGTAAAGATAAAACAATGACACAAGAAGAAATAGACAATGTGAAGCATAGAAGGACTGTGGTAAAAGAGCATATAGTTTTAGTTCAAGAACCAGAATCCCAGTACATGGGGCATTTCACTCCTGCATCAGGTTCTGCCACTGCAATAACATCAGGTATCATCAACTTTCTAGAGACTAACAATATTAGCACGGACGACATTGTGGCTATCGGCTGTGATGGTACCGCAGTGAACACGGGTCGAAAGGGTGGAGCCATTCGTATGATTGAACTGAAACTACAAAGGCCAGTTCAGTGGATCATATGCCTATTACACGGTAATGAATTATCACTGCGACACCTCATTCAAGACTTGGACGGCAAAACAACTGGGCCAATGGGCTTTACTGGACCAGTTGGAAAACAACTGAACGACTACGAAAAACTTCCAATTACAGAATTCGATGCCATTCCATCTCCCGACATTGACATAGATGATGCCGAGTTGAGCACTGACCAAAAATTTTGCGTGTGTTATTTCATGCCTAAGCAACGATATAAATGCTATGGGAAATATATAAATGCATTATTTAAGACAAAGAGCCGATCTGAAAATATGTATATAAATTACCTATTTTTTCAACATTTGACGTTGTTGCCGGGGGCAAAAGATATTAACGTAGGACAACGCGCTTGGAAAAACGATCATATGAGGTCTTTTTCGTCGACTTTATAGTTATTAGGAATAATTTTGATGCATATTGAAATATTTTAAAAATTATAAGAAAAATACGTTTTTGACTACTAAAATATGATTTTCATCGCTCTGCCGGGGGCAGAAGATGATTACCTATTAAGCTAAGATTTTGTAGAGGCTATTTTCTCATGCATGCGCAAGTTTTTGTCTCTATTAGAATATGGAAATCGAAAAAAATGTAAAATCGATCCACCCTAAATTGAATATACTATTTGCCAGAGCTCATGGTGGGAAAGAAGTTGTTTTAAAGAGAACTGCAATCTGGCCCACCTGAAGGGAACAATCCGATTCCAACCACATCAAACTCAACGGAGAGAATACCAGGATAGTGAGCCTACTATCCATCAGCACTATTTGGCCCAAGGGATGCAAGAAAACCCAGACCAAATACCATTCCTGCACCCAGATCTTATGCTGATGTAGCGGGTCCAGGTAAGCCCACTGGTGAAAATAGTACAGCAAGCAACCATGAAACCCCATTGGGGTTTTAACACCTCATAAAACAAATACAAGACATTCAAAGCTCACTTGGGCTCCTCATACAAAAGCAAACGAGAACCCCAGCAGGAACCCTACAAATGCCCTATATGTGGGAGATGAAACAAATGGCTCCACAAATGTATCAATAATCTACTTAAACATCCAGGGCCTTTACCCAAACTCAAACCATACCAAAGTACCTTACCTAAAGAGCCTAGTGGAAAACACTACTAGCACAGCTATAGCCCTCACAGAAACACACCTGAACCCCATGATCATGAGTAGTGAAATTGCAATCAAAGGGTACACCACCCATAGATGTGACAGAGAAGACCGTCTAAATCAGTGGTGCACAAACTTTTTTGATGTGAGGGCCAAGCGAAGAAAATAACTAAATGTATTAGCCTACTTACTTTCCATCTTAGTCATAAATTGGGTCACTTTTATATTCTAACTTTTTCATTTAATTGAAAAGACCCGTGGGGCCACTGAAAAGACCGTGGGGGACACATTTCGCCCGTGGGCCAGGGTTTGTGCATCACTGGTCTAAATGGTGGTGTCCTGATGTACAGTGCTTACAATAAGTCTCGCGCCTCTGTCTCGTCCCAAGCTAGTCTGTTAGGTATAAAATGGGCGGTCCTTATGGCAGCGGAAGTGTGTTCGGATTGGTGCACATAATTGCTCTAACCCCCATCAATGACGTCCATTATTACGTCACTTCTGCTACATTTTAGTGTTTAAAATACAAATGATTAAGAAGCAGAATGACCAAGTTTCGGGATGTTTGGATGGTTATGGAGCAATCCTAGTCATCATAATATTAGCTGGGCATTACATTATACCGTCTCAATATACAGTGTGTCCGTAAAGTCATGGTGGGATTTTAAATAGCTATATTATTGCAACGAAACATGATAATGAGATGAAAAAAAGGCAAATTGAAGAACAACTCTAAAAGAATAACTTTATTTAACGTAGTTCGATATGGGCTCCTCTGGTAGCCCTGCAGACATCTAGGCGGTGATTCAATTCCAGCCACACACGCCCAAGAACATCAGGAGTGACGGATGCGATAGCTTCCGTGATTCGCTCGTGCAACTGATGAATATCCCTAATGGGTACACTGTACACGCTTTGCTTGACGTAACCCTACAAATAAAAGTCCAAAGGTGTCAGGTCCGGAGAGCGTGGAGGCCATGGCTTCCATCCTCCTCTTCCTATCCATCTCTGTGGAAATTTCTCATTAGGGAATTCTCGAACAACGTTGGCATAGTGCGGAGGAGCACCATCTTGCTGAAAAATGACATTATTGTCAGTAAATTGGGGTACTGCAAAATGTTCCAACATAGCGAGGTAGTTTTGTGACGTCACAGTGGGTTCCGCGAAGAAAAATGGGCCAATCACTCGATCTCGTGCTAGAGCACACCACACATTAACTTTCGGGCTATTACGCTCATGTTCAACATAGGCATGTGGACAGCCTAGACTAACTACGAGATAAAGGTTAAGCTTAGCCTAGACTAACTACAAGATACAACTTTGAGAGTTGTTCTTAAATTTGGCATTGTTTCATCTCATTATCATGTTTCGTTGCAATAATATAACTATTTAAAATCCCACCATGACTTTACGGACACACTGTATACTGTAGACTATAGAGAACGACTAATTCGGAAAATATCCCAAATCATGGCATGATACCTAAGTTATTTTGACGCAGGTCTAAATTATTTGCTCAAATGCAATGATTGATATTAAGTAATTGTTGGGAATTGTTGTCAATATTGTTGTTTGTGATACATATCCTACGTGAAGAATCTAATGATCAAATTCCTCAGTGAACCTCTCACGCGCTCGCATTTCGAGGAAGTCACGGTCGTCTCACAAATAGATAGTTTATCCATTGTTTTAAATGGTAACCTATTCCATCTTATGAAAGTCATTAGTCTAAAGCAAGACTGGTGGGCCGTGAATCAGAGAAATTTGCATTTGATTTGTTCATCGTAATTATTACGTAATATAGTATACTGTATATACTATTATATGAGAGTTTATTGGTAGTATATCATATGACAATTCCCATAAACATGTGATGGCCTCGATGTTGCCAGTTTTTATTTTTTTCATGAAACTATTACCTTCTCATAGTTTGTTTCAACAATGCATATATTATCATCTCCACGAGCGTAGACATTGCAAGAAAAGATTCTAACTAAGGATAAGTAAAGTTCTTTCATGGTCACAATATATGCTTTTATAGATGTCAAACATAAAAATATAATAAAATTCTATATTAACATAAATATATTTCGATACACATTTACGTCATGGCTTTAACATCAGTATTTCGTATAGCTTCCTCCGGCATCAATAATTTCTTGCAATCGTTGCGGCATAGAAGAGGCCAGATTGTAGGGAATGTTTGGTGTTCGACGTAAGCTCTCCCAACTATTCCTCGTGTGAGCTAAAAGTGCTTCAAATGTTCTTTCATTGCGTTGCTCCCATTCGTTAATCATTGTTGCCCACAGGTTTTCAATCGGATTCATATCAGGAGAACGTGGTGGCAGAATTAGATTAATAATCTCTGGCTCCATTTCCTCCTCCCTTCGTAATTCCCCACCCAACCTCGTTTCCTTCAACATAGCAACGCTTACCTCCATCCTCATTCCACTTCCTTCATTAAACCTACTATCGCTTTTACTATCCCTTTCTTCCATCCTTCAATGCCAGCGTTCTTAAACCTAGCACATAAATTATATAATATGGAATCTAACACCTTAGATTTCTACTCATTCATGTTACTTGAAGACGCCTGTGTCTTAGGGGAATCTAAGTGTTGAGAGTGGGCTTGAGGGGTAGTCTATAGATTACTACAGATAACCTTGAACGCTCCAACTATTTAAAAATGATTATTTATTACACACATCATATGGCATAATACACACATGAATTTAAGTATCTTACACTATAGGAATGGAATTGAATCCTACCAGAGTTAAAAAGTCGCAAAATATGATAGATTAGTTTGTATTAAGAGGTTACTAAGAGAAAAGGATTTGGGATAGAGCGGAAGGCAGAGAGTATATTTTCCGAGTTTCGGTTATTATTAACGTTATATGGATACATTGCCATGCGGTGTGATGAGAGAGATAGTTACAAGGAGTTACAAGGAAAAGAAGTACCTCAAAAGGCCTTGCGGCCCATACCGAGGAGGTACCAATGGCAATGGGTGCCAGGGAAAATTTCTATACCCTCAAATAGTGTGCAAGATTTGGTCTAACCTTTTCTTGAACTGATCCACAGAGGAACTGTTCACAACTTCTAAAGGTAACCTGTTCCACGTGTCACAGATCTTATACGTAAAGTAATTCCCACACACACTAGTCCTAAACCGCTTCAAATCCAACTTCCAACCATTGTTGCGAGTTGGGTTATCATTTAAACTAAACATGCTTCTGAAAGCAACATCGTTGAACCCGCGTAAGAACTTGAAAACCTCGATCAGTTGACCACGCAGCCTCCGGGTTTCCAGCGAAAACAAGTTCAGGGCGCGTAACCGTCGATTGTAGCCCATATGCCTAACGGAAGGGATTAACTTTGTGGCCCTCGCCTGCACTCGCTCCAGCCTCTCAATATCTTTCCTGAGGGTGGGCGACCAAAACTGCACAGCATATTCCAGGTGCGGCCGAACCAGGGAATTGTACAGAGAGAGAGCACAATCTCCTTGTTCCGAAACTGAAATTGCCTCCTGATATAACCTAACAGCTTCTGGGCTTTCTTTTCAACCTCAACGCACTGTTTGGTAAATTTAAGGTCGCTGCTAATTACCACACCCAAGTCCTTTTCCAAATCAGTCGCCTCGATATTACTCCCCAACATACTTTGCATTTACCCAAGTTAAACGGCATTTGCCATTTTTCGGACCACTCTCCTATCCTACCTAGGTCTGCACGCAGTTCCTCGATCGCTTCGGGCGTCCCAACATTGGCCCCAAGCTTGGTGTCATCAGCGAATTTGGCGATCCGACTGACGATGCCACCGTCGTATCATTATGTAAATGATAAACAACAGTGGCTCCAAAACGGAACCCTGAGGAACCCCACTAGTGACCGAGGCCCAACCCGAACTAACCCCTTTAATTACAACCATCTGCCGCCTATTCTTCAGCCAGTTTTCAATCCACCTACCTACTTCCCCACCGATACCCATCGCGCGCACTTTCGCCATTAGCCGGCGGTGAGATACCTTATCAAAGGCTTTCTGAGAGAGAGAGAGAGAGAGAGAGAGAGTTACAAGGCGTTACAAGGACAAGAGGAAGCCTCAAAGACCTTTCGGTCCACTCTGGGAGGTTCCTGTTATTAAAAGTTTATTTTTCTTTCAACTATCCTAGCAGTAGTAGAAAACTGGATAGAGAGGATGGAGAGAGAGAGAGAGAGAGAGAGAGAGAGAGAGAGAGAGAGGATGGAGAAGAGAGAGAGAGATGGAGAGAGAGAGAAGAGAGAGAGAGAGAGAGAGAGAGAGCGCGTTATCTCCTGCATACTCTGTATATATCTATATACAGTATGTCTCTATATATAAATAGATAGAGTGATCGACACAATGATAATGTGGACGTCATTGATGGGGTTAGAGCAATTATGTGCACCAATCCGAACACACCTCCGCTGCCATAAGGACCGCCCATTTTATACCTAACAGACTAGCTTGGGACGAGACAGAGGCGCGAGACTTATTGTAAGCACTGTACATCCCTGAAAACATTCAAAGTGAACTGCTCATGGCATACTCAAATGGAGCCTGTGAACTCCTAATCATCACGCTCAGCATAAATAAAGAAGACATAATACTAGTGAATATCTATAGCCCCCCAGATAGCTCCCATCTAGAGCTCACTGAAGTCCTGGAAAAAATCAGGCAATGCCCAGCTATTGTAGACTCAACAAGAGACTTAAACATTACAGGAGACTTTAATCTCCCAAATTGCACCTGGAACCAATATGGTGGTATGAAATCAGGGACAAAAAGGTCCAAATCAAAACACCTGAATGAGTTTATGGAAAAACTGCTCCTAGTACATGTCCACTGCCCAACTAGAAAAAATAATATCCTAGATTTAGTGCTGACAAATAATGCAACTACAATTGACCACATTGTTATAACACCAACTATACACTCCGACCACAATGTCATGCACATATTCACAAACTTGTCCCTCCACAAATGTAAGCAAGACCCATGCCAAACGAACTTGCCATACTCTGACCTAAACCTGCACAAGTCAGAATGGACATCAATAAATAACTGTCTGGGAGAAATAAACTTGGAAGATGAATTAGAAAACCTAAAGCCAGAAGAATGCTGGAGTAGAATACAATACCTGCTGTCATCAGCATTATACAAACACACACCAAAGAAAAATGATAGTGCACAGAAGCACCGGACAAAAGAGCACAGATACAGAAGGACACTTATGAGAAAGAGAACAAAGCTATCTAAACAACCGACAAAGCAATTAAGTGATACAAGACATAGTAACATCCGGAATCAGATACTGATGTTAGAACTTAAAATAAAGGAGTCAACCATAAGAGAGAATATTGATAATGAACACAAAGCTATTGGCACTATAAAGGAAAATAGCAAATTCTTCTTTAGCTATGCTAAACGCAAAGCAGTTATCAAAACGAGCATTGGCCCATTGCTTGCTAAAGATGGACTAACTCTCACATCTAATACACAGGAAATGGCAAACATTCTACAATCTCAATATGCTTTAAGCTGGAGTACCCCTGTAGTAGCAAAGAAAATAAAAACTTCAGCATTTTTTGATAGAGAAGAAAATGACCAAGACAGACCATTATTGGAAGATATACAAATAACCACTAGAGATATACAACAGGCAATAACAGAGCTACCGGGTAGTTCAGCCCCTGGTCCAGATGGAATTGGAGCCAAGATTCTTAAGGAATGCAAACATACTTTATCTCTGCCTTTGAAAATCCTGTGGAGATCCTCACTAGACACCAGTAGAATACCACCAATCATGAAACAAGCAAATATTACCCCAATCTACAAAGGAGGCAAAAGAAAGGAAGCCAATAACTATAGACCCATATCTTTGACTTCACATATTATTAAAATATTTGAGAAAGTCCTGAAAAGGCACATTGTCAGTTTTATAGAAAATGAACATCTCTTAGAAGACTTTCAACATGGCTTCAGACACAAGAGATCCTGCCTTACTGAACTTATAGACCATTGCAATACAATCCTACAATATTTGGGAGGAAACCACAATGTTGATGTCATCTATCTAGACTTTGCAAAAGCTTTTGACAAGGTTGACCATGGTATATTATTCCATAAACTAAAATAACTTGGTATTTGTGGAAAAATAGGAAAATGGATCCATGCCTTTCTCTCTGACAGAAAACAAATAACAATTGTAAATGGAGCAAGATCTATAGAAAAAGAAGTGATTAGTGGAGTGCCGCAAGGCACAGTACTAGGACCAATTCTATTCATTATAATGCTAAACAATATAAACTGTAACCTAGGAAGCTCTCTCCTGTCATTCGCAGATGATACCAGAATACTAAGACCAATTACAGAAAAAGAAGAATGTGTAGAGCTACAAAAAGATCTACAAACTATATATGCATGGGCAGATGCAAACAATATGGCCTTCAATGAAGACAAATTTGAACTAATTAAGTATGGACCAAATAAATACCTGAAAGAACAATTCAACTACACTGGACCCACAGGAAAAGATATTGTACAAACTGATTATGTCAGGGATCTAGGGATTATATTATCTGAAGATGCAACATTCAACAGGCACATTGACAAAGTAACCTCATCATGCAAACAACTAATAGGATATATACTGAGGACATTCAGAACTAGGGACAGTATGACCATGCTTACCCTGTGGAAATCACTTGTCCTTCCACGCATTGACTACTGCTCTCAATTATGGTTTCCCCACAAACAAAATGAATTGCAAAAAATTGAGGGCCTACAAAGAACCTTTACCTCGTATATTAAACAACCTGATGGGCAACAGGTGAGTAAAAACAAATTAAACTACTGGGATAGGCTCAGAGGCCTCAACCTTTATTCCATAGAGAGAAGGTTTGAAAGATACATCCTAATCTACACCTGGAAAATTCTAGAAGGGCTTTTAGTTGCCCCCAATACTGAACGAATTGTGCCCACCTTAACAAGAACTGGAAGAATGTGTAAAAAATATCACCTCCCACCAAACAGTCTGAGAAGGATTCAAACCCTTCAATATAATAGTATCTCTAGGCAGGGTTCTCGCCTGTTTAACTCCTTGCCTCAGTACCTTAGAGATATAAGTGCAGTCCCAGTAGATACTTTTAAAAAACACTTGGACATGTTTTTAGCCAACATACCCGACCAACCCACAGTGTCAGGGTATTCCTGTGCCAGACCAGCCCCCACAAATTCAATAGGGGACCAAATCGTATGGCAGGAGCGAGAGAAAAGAGGGGTGGCGACCCCGTCGTGGCCCCGCCTCAGGAGGCGCTGAGCGGACTTCGAGGGAGCAGCGCACCCTTGAGGCAGAAGCGCTTTAAGGTAAATTTAAGGTAAGGTACTACTCGAAACAATCCAATACAGCATTCATCAATGGAATATTTGTGGTGATCTCAAAGTCATTGGTATGTTAATGGGCATGCAAGGAGGGTTCACGAAATACTGTGGTTTCCTATGCCGTGCTACCGCGGATCATTACATCAGACGTGACTGGCATGAAAGAAGTACATACGAGCCGGGAACGGGCAGTGTCCAATGTGTTCCTTTAGTTGATCCAAAGAAGATTTTCCTGCCACCTCTCCACATTAAACTCGGTTTAATGAAATTTTTGCGAAAGCGATGGGTAAGGCGAATTCGAGGGGGTTTCTATACCTTGTTGAGAAATTTGCAAACATTAATGCCGCGAAATTGAAGGAGGGAATCTTTGTGGTGCCCCAAATCAGGGAGGTTCTGCAGGAGGAAGGCTTTGAAGAAAGCCTCACTGTCTTAGAACTAAAAGCATGACAGGCTTTAAAATGGATTTGTGGAAATTTCTTGGGTAACCACAAGTTTCCCGCATACAAAGATGAGTTCAGAAACTGCTCGATGCATATCAAGAAATGGGCTGTCGCATGTCCTTGAAAATACATTTTTTACTTTTGCATCTAGATTTCTTTCCCGAAAACCATGGCGCGGTGAGTGACGAACGGGGGCAAGCTTCCATCAAGACATCCAGTCAATGGAGAATCGCTACCAAGGTTTCTGGAACGAAAGTATGCTGGCAGACTACTACTGGATGTTGTACCGCGACGATCCGGACAAGGTTTACAAAAGAAAATCGTACTCGCAACGTTTGTAGGTTGGTATACACTTCTTTTTTATAAATAAACTTGTACTTTTACGATAAGTTGTGCTGAAATTAACACCAGTCATATTTCGATAACTGGATGTGCTAGAGGAAAACCGAAAAGAGATTCGGAATCAGTGTACAAAGGTGGTTTAGAAAAGTGTGTATACATCTTTGATGAGAGAAAAAAGTTCGATTTTGTCGACCAGTGTTATGAGAGATTTCAACCTGCCTCATATGGAACCAATAAAATGTTATTGAGATGTGGTCTAGATTAAAAAAAATTTTAGAGGATGTACAATGAAATTGTATTTCTTTCAGAACTGTTAGGAATAACAGGATTAGGAAATCTTTGTGGTGGAATAGGGAAATACTGTAGCTAAAATGATTAAAAAATAAAAAAGGGCATTTAAGGAATTTAAAGGCAGTGAGAGTATTTTGGACTTGAATAAGAAGAAATAACAATAAAGATCCAAAGAAATTCTTTAGTTTTTATAAATATAATATTAAAAAGCATGATAGGATTGACCCAATAGAACATGATGGTAGGATGTTTGAAAAAGATCAGGATATTGTTGGTATTTTTAATGATTATTTTAGCTCTGTTTTTACTGAAGAAAATTTCAATAACTTTGATTTTAATTCTGTAGATTCTGCAAATTCAGGCATTCTTGATCATATTCATATAAAGAAGAATGATGTTAGGCAGGTGATTCATACATTGAAGTCAAATAAAGCTGCTGGACCTCATAATATATTTGCTTGAATTCTCAAAGAGGGGAGGAAAGCTTATTTGAGGCGCTAACTATTTTGTTTGCTAGGTGTATTAATTATGCAGAAGTACCAGATGAATGGAAAAAGCAAATGTAGTACCCATTTACAAAAAGGGTAGTAAGAAGGAAGTAGGAAATTATAGGCATGTTAGTTTAACATCATTGGTAGGAAAGATACTAGAAAGAATTATAAAGAATAATATTTAAGATCATTTGGAAAATTTTAATCTTATTTCAAGTTCACAATATGGATTTAGATCAGGAAGGTCTTGTTTGTCTAATTTCTTAGACTGCTTACAGTTTATAACTGATCAGGTAGATAATGGAAATGATGATGTTATTTATTTGGATTTTAGTAAAGCATTTGAAAAGGTTCCACATAGGAGACTTCTATATAAATTAAAAGCTCAAGGGATATTGCGGTCAGTTATAGATTGGGTAGAGAAATGGTTGGAAGACAGAGAACAGAGAGTAATTCTAAATGATCATGAATTTGGGTGCCAGAAAGTGAAAAGTGGGGTACCACAGGGATCAGCCCACAAAATGGACGAGTGCAATGCAATTGCAAATGTTGATCAATGTTGCAAAGGGGGAGGGGGAATGTTGCGAGATGTTATGCAACACAAGGGGAGGGGGTTATGCAACAAGGGGAGGGGTTATCCCTCAAACTGCAATGAAGGGGAACTCCCCCAGCAAGCTGGAGGAGTCCACCTAAACTCTTTGGGGGAGAAGTGGGGACGACCTCACCCCTCCAAAGGGGCATACCTAACCTAAAAGAGAAAGGAGGAGAGAGAGGAAGAGACCATCCAGCTTCTGCGAGTGTCAGAAGCTCAATGAGAGATCATAGTAGCAACACTTGACTTAGAACTCGAAATCCGCCAGTTGACGTAGAAGCTAGTACCTCCAGGCATTATCAGCCAGTTGGCACAGTGTATACATCGTTTGAACAGCCAAGAAGCGCACACAAAGCACATAAATTCCCCTATTATTACGCACACACAACTGTATATACGTTCATAGGTCGCCAGTTCCCTCCGTCATTGCCCATTTATACGTCATTGCCCATGTGTAAATGTACACGTCATTGCCCACTTACACGTCATTGCCCATTTACACACAAACACACACACACACACATTCTCCCTCCGTCATTGCCCATCTACACGTCATACATCTTCTACACACACACACACACACACACACACACACACACACACACACACATTATGATTTCCCCATACGAAAACTCCAACCTAGGAAATGTTGTTGTTTAGCCGATCAGCCCACCCTGATCGAGCAAGCCGGCGGCATGCAGGTAACTGATCGCCCTCTCCGGAGTGGACCAGAGGTTCAGCGCACTAGTGATGATGTGTTGTGCTCGTTGTTGTGCTAGAGCGATACAGTCTGTCATAATGTGTTCCAGTGTTTGTGGTGTGTCCTGGCACAGGTGGCAGGTGTCTTCTGTGGAGTTGTCTAGTCTGTGTTTATATGTCTGTAAGTTGGGGTGATGTCCATATCGGAATCGTGCTAAGTTAACTCGATCCGATCTGCTCAGGCTGATCTCTGACCTGTTAATGGCTGGCGGCTTCGCACCTAGGACCACATTCGGACCGAGTCGTTTCAGGGCTTTGTGGGTTAGGTGTGTGTGTATGTGTTTTCTGAACTGTGTGATATATGTTGGGCATGGTATAGAATGGAGTATTTGGTTATAATGTCTCTCTGGTGTTACCTTAATGGTGCGAGGTGTCGGTGCATGATTGTACATGTAGTGGCAAGGGTGTTGTGGGTTAGTTGTCGCTGCTGCCATGAATTGTGTTCCCCTCATGTCTAAATGTTCCCTAACTTTCAGTATTTTTGTTTCTGTGTGCAGGTGTTCTATTGGTGTTGTTTGAGTGCATCCTGTAATGATACGAAGTGCGTTGTTTTGTATTGTCTGTAAGGTGTTTATGTGTGTGTTTGAGATAATAGGGTGCCCAGCATGGGCTAGCATATTACATAACTGAGCTAATATATTGTTTGTATACGAGTGATGTTGTTTCCTGCTGATGTCCAAAGTTTGTGCCTGTTAGTACCATAAGCGTGTTAAGTCTTGACGTACATTTGTTTTTAATGTCCTGAATGTGGTTTGCAAAAGATAATGACGTGTTGTATGTGACCCCAAGTATTTTGGTCCTGTGAGTGTGTAGAATGTTGGTGTTGTTTAGTGTAATCTGTGGAGTTATCTGGTGTTTTTTTGTGTTGCTTGTAAGCAAGGTGATGGTTGATTTTGTGGGCGCTACTTTGAGTCTACAGTATTGTGTGTGAGCCAGTCTTGTATACTGTCTATGTATGTTTGTAGGTTATTTGTAGCGGTGTCGATGTTGTTGTGGGTGGATGTTAGAGTGATGTCATCTGCATATGATGATAAAGTAATCTTGTTATCTATAGGTTTTGGAATGTCATGCATATATAAGTTGAACAGTGTTCGTGAGAGAACAGAGCCTTGAGGACCCTGTTCGGAAAAAGTTTGTTTTTGGATGACTTGCCATCAAATGTGACATGTGAGTATCTTCCTGAAAGATAGTTGCTCAGCAACCTTTTGGTGTTATTGTGCATGTTTGTGTTGAGTATTTTGTTTATGAGAGGGAAGCGTGGGATAGCATTAAATGCTTTACTAATGTCTATTGTTACTAATAGTGTACGTTGAGCTGGTCGTCTGGCGTTGATGCCATCCATGATGTGCTGCGTGAGTTTAGTGAGTAATGTCGTGGTTGAATGGTGAGGTCTGAATCCATATTGAGTAGGCGATAGTGGTATGTGTGGGTTGGTGATTTGTAAGATTAGTCTTTCTGTTACTTTGGAAGGTGTGCATAGTAAAGTAATGGGTTTATAGGAAGCTGGTTCTGTTAGATTTTTGTTTAGTTTGAGTAGTGTAATAATTTTACCTTGTTTCCATATGTCAGGAATAATACAATGTTGGTATGAATATATGCTGATATTTGTGAGAGCTAGTATTTCCTGTGGGCCCAAGTGTTTAAGGGGTATGTTAGATATGTTGTCTGGTCCAGGAGCCTTCGAATTCTTAATGTTTTTGATGATCTTGGTGGTCTGGTCTGTATTGAAGGGTGTAATGGTCGTCTCGAGTTTGTAGGAAATGTTGTTCATTATAGCGACCACCAAAATAAGGCAACTGGTTGGTGCTTCAATTAAGATTTATTATTATTAACGAGTCACAGAAATTTCCTACACAATCTGAAACAATGAACTGAATAACCTTTATTATCCTCTATATATACATTATTAAGAATTATTATTATTTAAACCGACGCGAATTGCCTCGAAATCCAAATTTATTTTCCAGTTGCAGGTGATTGTAAAAGTCGCTAAAATCCTTCATATATATATATATATGAATTTCATATATATATATATATATATATATATATAATATTATATATATACAAGGTGCGATTCAAAAATTCCCGGACTGTACCGACAAAAAATGTAGGCTTACTTTAGGTTCTAATTACTGCTGTCCCCTTCGAACTAGTCCCCTTGGGAGTTGAAACAGCGGGCCCCACGATTTTCCCACTGTTGGAAGCACCTCTGGAACTCCATTTTGAAGATTCCGCCTAAATCTCCTCGATGTCGTCAAATCGTCGCCCCTTCAGTCGGATCTTCATCTTGTGGAACAGGAAGAAGTTACAGAGGGCTAGGTCGGGGGAGTAGGGGGGTGGGGGACCACTGCCATGTTGTTTTTGGCCAAAAACTGCTGCACAGACAGAGCGAATTTGGCAGCGATCCGCCTCATATTGAGTTCCTCCATGAGAATGCGTTGGCATGAACTAAATGAAAGGCCGACGATGCTGCAGATGTCGTTAATCGTTCGCCGACGGTCCTCGTGAATGGCCTGACGCATTTTATCAACATTTTAGTCATTTCCGCAGGTTGAGGGCCGACCAGAAAGTTCGGAATCCTCAACCGAGGTTTACCCAAGTTTGAACCGCGAGAACCACTCGAAAGTCTGGCTTCTGCCCATGGCGTCATCACCAAATGCTTGTTTAATCATTTCGTGGGTCTCCGACGCGGTTTGAAGTCTGCTATTTCTCTTGCAAAAATCGCATAAAACCACTAACACTAACGCACAAAAACGCTCGTGGAAAAAAAACGCGTGCGTGTATCACCGTGTCACTCGGCACACTACTTCACGATAAAGCTGTTTAGCGCTATCTAGCGGCCCAAGTCCGTATTACGGCCTGTTAGCGCTCCACGCTGCCAGTCCGGGAACTTTTGGCTCGCACCTCGTATATATATATATATACATATATCTTATCACAGGTAACGTAGTAAAATTGGATGTTTATCATAAGGCCAATGTCCCCATCACTCTCCCATCTCTGCAAATTAATTTTGTAAAAATTATTTTCCCGTTTTAGGTGATTGTAAAAGTCGCTAAAATCTTTCATATATATATATATATATATATATATATTAGCACAGGTAAGGTAGTAAAATTAGATGGTTATCATACGGCCGATCTCTCCATCGTTCTCCCATTTCTGCCAATTAATTTTTTTTTAAACTCTTTTCCAGTTTTAGGTCATTGTAAAAGTCACTAAAATCCTTCACATATATATATATATTATCACAGGTAATAAAACGGATATTTACCATACGACCAAACGCCCCATCGTCCATCCATTTCTGCTAATCAGCTTTTTTAAATTATATTCCAGTTTTAGATGACTGTAAAGTCGCTAATCAATTTCATATATAAATATATATATATATACACGTATATATATAAAAACCTTATATATATATATAAAACACGTGGTAAATAATATTCAATTTTTATGTTGATATCCATCCTGCTATATAAGTTTTTTCTCTCTCACACACGCTCTCTCTCTCTCTCTCTCTCTCTCTCTCTTCTCTCTCTCTCTCTACGAATCTTTCATTTCTGAAAAATCTATGGAATCGATAAGTTATATTTGACACGCCCCCGGAACTCGCGTCTCGTCGAATTACAGCTGAATGGGCGGAATCTGAGAACAAGCCGAGGACCTGGTTGGTGGATAGACACGCTTACACGTTATGTACCGCCCAAATTTCACCGACGGCCAATAGGAAACTCACGATTCGGCTATTGGGGGTGGTTACAATTAGGACCGCGTATATAAAAGGGGGCATTTTCATCTGGAATCCACAACAGTTGTATTTATCAACGAGTAACTACAGAAATATATCGCTATGAGCCATTCACAACAGCTTTACTGCTACCCGCAATTGTTTGAAGACGGAGACCACTGTGCAGGGGCTACACTCCACCTTTTCGGAGCGGCTGACCGGAACGCCTACTTTCCACGCAAATTATTGCAGAAATTTGTGACGTAGGGAAAGTATCAACCGATGAAGAGGACATTGAAATGTAAGAAATTAAATTAATTTGTGATTTGGGCTACATATACACATCCTTTCATTCAGTGCCAGCGTTAATTAATTTATAAAAAAGCCATAATAAATGCGGATTGGGAAACTAGTTTGTGATTTAAACGGAAGGCCATTCACGGGCTATGTATATATATCGTTTCACTCAGTGCAAGTGTTATACTTTATAAAAAGCCGTAATAAAACAAAGTGAAAGGATATTTGCCCAGCGGTCGAGACCCGGTACTGACAGACGATGTGTAGTACACCCAGCTAATCTTCCTTTTGACCCCGGTTAGGCTAGTTCCATGCTGTTATTATTTGATCTGGGTACCCTATCCTACATTTTTTTCTTATTGTAACTCTCCCCTCCCGTATATACATCGTGGTGTCCTGACATATAATTGCATGTTTACTACAGGATACTGTGCTAGGCTTTCTGTAATTAATGTATTGTATTAAGTATTTAGAGAGTAAATTTTGTTTATCAAATATTTACGTTTAATAAATTTGTAGAAAGTTCTACAGGTAGGGTTTTAGAATTACTAAAACTTTAAAGAATTCCAACACGTACTGGGCTCGAGAACCTGTGATGGTAGGCATTGCGTAGTATGCAAAGTTAGGATAAAAGTATTTTCGGTGCTTGTAAATTACTGTTTCCTTCGTGGCTATTTCGGCATATATATATATATATACATATATATATATATATACACACATATATATATATATATATATATATATATATATATATATATATACACTATATGATCAAAAGTATTCGGACACCCCGGAAAATCCGCATTTCTGCAAATATCACCTTCGCCGAAAGGTATGCTGGGAAAAAGCGTGGCGAAACTATAATGCTGAGGTGTTCTGTTAAGTTATCAGTAACTGTTGTGAAGCCATGCCGCGCGGACGTGAACTCTCCGAGTTCCAACGTGGATTCGTCATCGGATGTTATTTAAGTAACGTTTCTATACGAAACATTGCAGCCAAACAGGATATACCAAAGTCGACTGTAGCGGATGTTATCATGAGATGGAAGCACGACGGTGCAACTAACGCGAAAAAACGTTCCGGACGACCACGCAAACTGACGGAACGTGATAGAAGAAGTCTGGTACGACATGTCAAGAAGTCCCGCACGTCCTCTGCCGCTTCCATCGCTGAGGAGGTAGGAAGGGCATCCGGTACCTCCGTTAGTACTGTAACTATCCGCAGAGAGATGCACAGACTCTGTTATTATGGTAGAGCAGCTGTACACAAGCCACTGATTACAAAAGTTAATGCCACGCGTCGTTTGGCCTAGTGTGTCTCCCGTCGTTCCTGGACCGTGGAGGACTGGAAAACTGTTCTTTGGAGCGACGAATCGCGGTATTCACTCTTTCAGTCTGATGGGCGTGTTTGGTTGTGGCGACAGCCCGGAGAACAGCTTCTTCCTGACTGTGTACGTCCAACGGTGAAGTTCGGTGGAGGGTCCATCATGGTATGGGGTTGTTTTTCCTGGCTAGGGCTCGGCCCGTTGGTTGTTATACCCACTACCATGAACGCTGACGTTTATCTCGACGTTCTGGACAATTCGGCCCTCCCTACACTGTGGCAATACTACGGAGATGGCCATTGTTTGTTTCAACAGGATCGAGCTCCCTGCCATACTGCAAGGCGTGTGCAGGACTGGTTTCGTGAAAATAAGGTGGATTTGTTAGACTGGCCTGCTCAGAGCCCCGATCTCAACCCAATCGAGCACATGTGGGACGAACTGGAGCGACGGATACGAAACCGCACACCACGCCTGGCTTCACCTGCATCTCTTGCATCAGCTCTGCAAGAGGAATGGCGAGCCATTCCTGCACAGACTTACCGAAAACTGGTGGAAAGTATGCCTCGACGTGTTGACGCTGTAATAAAAGCAAAGGGTGGACCTACTGGTTACTAAATGCCATAATAAAACCATTTTTCCCAAAACCATGCGGTGTCCGAATACTTTTGATCATATAGTGTATATATATATATATATATATATATATATGGTGTGGTTGTAATAATACATTTCTACTCCTCGTATTTTATTGTAAATGTTTCATATCGGGTATCCTCAATTATAAACTAGTTTGCATTAGTACTGAGCTAGGCTTTCTGAATATAATTAGATTTATGAAAAAAATGGATTTTAATTAAAAAAAATTGAGTATGAACTAATCATGTTAATTTCTCCTTAAAGAACCGATGCGGAACTTGATCGTGTTATAGCTACTTTTCGCGACAGCTTTGAAGAAAGGCAAATAGTCGCCTGCGATTTGGAGGTTTTACCGCGGCCAACCAGGTGACTTGAATGCGGAGGTCGAGGTATTGGCTCACATCCGGACCAACGAATGCCAGGTCATCGAGAATCTATGTCAGTTTTTTTTGTGGTTAAGAACAAGACACATTGTATTTTCATTCAATTTATTGAATGGTAGAAATCATGTTTTAGTACAGTTCAGCTTACAGAACTAGCGTCCATTAAATAAAACTAACATTAATGGAGACATTTTACACAATATAGTTACAATTATATACACACACGTAAAACTTTACACAATACAGCGAGTTCGCACAAATGGAAACCTATTTTTTATCTGTCTGCATACCAATTCACCTTTCATCTCAGTGTCGCACGAATCGAATAATTTAAAAAAAATTATAAATCCCCTCCCACGTAACATGTGCAGGAGAAATGAAAGACAGTACATACCGCAAGTATTACTAAAATATCTTTAGAAACGGTAAGCATTCCAAGCAATTTCAGGAATATGCAGCTTTTCGATAAATTGTACAACAGGGTAACTCCAGGACTGAGTACCGAGTGAATCAAAATAGTACATTCTTTCCCTACTTTCAAAATAAATTGCAAACCAATGAATACCCTTGCCCTCCACAATGTCCGTATTGACAATAAGACAAACACACCGATAAATTTGGAGCATGTGACTTGGTCACTTTTCATTACTCTCTGGAGTGTATTTGCGTCCATTTTAAAGGTCTGTGACTACGTTCCTGAAGCGGTCAATTTCTATTAGAGCTTGTGATTCGAGGTATACTAGTACACTAATAGGCGCGTCTATAGGTTGGCGAATTCCAATCCGACTGAGATGTTCCCACTTTGTTGTGGACTTAAGTGTGTATTTACACTAGCAGATAAGTTGGGGGTGATATCAAATGGGTAAAGGTTAAATTGATCGACAAATTCTTTCTGCGTTACGCCAATCCCAAGCACATCACAGCCACCAGCAATATGGGCCACATTACTATAAGCTCTCGCGCAAAGCGGGAACACAGCGTCTGATGAGTAGTCCGTATCCACAGTCACGCCCAACGCAACGCCATTGACTTATAGAGTTATATTTTTAAGGCCGAAATTCTCGAATTTAAAGGCGTTCTTTTTATATTTTCCATTCGTCGAAGCGTGATCGTGCGTTCCAATTAATAACCTTTTAGGTAGAACTCCCAGGGCCACGTTTTCTAGCTGCTTCGAGGCCAACCCTGCGGGCACCGACTTAGGCCTGTTCAAAAATCAACTTTTTCTTATTTTCATAGGTTTCTATACATTTTCCCATGCTTTTTGCAAAAGCCGAAAATCACAACTATTTTGACCTAGGATGTAGGGAAGCATTGCCGCATGGAGCTTTAAATTTTCTGCCTTGAAATCGGCCAAAGCGCCAATTCCGGGGTCCCTTGAATTATGTTTTGCACTTTAACTTTTGATCTAAACAAGATAGAGCAACAAATTAGGTATCAAATGAAAGAGCATAAAATTAATAAATAATAATAATAATAATAATAATAATAATTATCTATCATTTTTCAGGAAACAACAGAAACTCAATCAGAATCTAGAAAACCATCTACAAGTTACAACTTCACAATGGCATTAAGCAAGGAGCTGAGGGAGCTCCGTGGGCGCACAGTTGATATCTCAGAACCTCCACGTACTGTCCACAGGCAGGTGTCAACTGGGCCATCTACCAGATCTCTCACTGAAACTTTCCTGGTTGGATACCCTTCAGCTTTATCAGTGGTTCCCAGCTTCCCACCAACAGACAGGCGTTCCAGTATTCCTTAATCTTCAGAATTTACCGGAAAATGCAGGGAGGCCCATGGTTCAAGACCTTGCATATGAAACAGTTGAATCTATCATCCCATTCTGGCAGATGGCTAGGATCAAGACAATGACCAAGTACAACGCAATGAAGCTCGTCATGAAACCACATGAGAAACATCGTGCTCTGGTGAAAAGCAAAGGAAGAGCAAGTAACCCTGGAGGAAAAAGAGGAGCATTTGTGCTGGAATTAGACAGCCTGTTCGATATAGGAGCTCCAGATGCAATCCAGGAAATACAGAACAACAGACTGTTATCCAGAGAGAAGAAAGATGAGGATATCAGGTACTACGAAGACCAAAAGACTGAGAGGAAAGGTCATATGTCTGGTCATGACAAGATTTTTGAGACAAGATCCCTGCAGCAAGCAGCGAGGAATGAAAGACTGCAGCATAGACAAGAACAAGGTAAAACTAATTACTTTGAACGTTACAAAAAGTTTTAAGTTTTACTCCATTGCGATATTTAGCATGTACTTAACAATTACTGTCTTAACATGTTGTACTATTTTACAGCTGCAGCAGAACAAGAGGCAGTTGTTCATGTGGATGACATTACCTGGGGTGACTCAACTGACAACGACGCTAACACAGAGGACATGGATTACCATCAGCCTCGTCCTGGATGTTCTCACCATCAAGACACTGTGACTAGTGTGACTTTGACGTTTCCAAGGAAGGTCATGGAATGTGATGTCATCTGCAATACAGCTGATCGTCTTGGTTTATCAGACAATCAAGTTACTGCCATGGTTTCTGCCACCTTGAAAGCTGGAAGCGCTGATCTGGATAACTTCGTCATCTCAACCTCAACAACACGTCGCAACAGAATGCTGTCCAGGTATAATATCAGCCAGAGTCACATGTCCAAGTTTTGTGAAAACCCCCACAGTACGCTGCCTTACACTGGGATGGAAAGTTGCTCAAAGATGTCTTGGGCAGTGAACCTGGAAGTACCTCAGAGACTTTAGCTGTGCTAGTGTCTGGTCCACCTTCATACACTGAAGGAAAGTTATTGGGAGTACCTGTCATCGACAATTCTTCTGGCACAGCTCAGGCTGAGGCTTCAATGGATTTACTGGAGACATGGGAACTTACGGATAATGTTACTGCCCTTTTTTTTGACACTACATCCAGTAACAGTGGAGTTCACAGAGGAGCTGCCAAACTGCTAGAGAAAATGCTGAACAAAAAGGTGTTTTATCTGGCCTGTCGTCATCACATCCTGGAAATCCTAGTAGGAGCAGTTTGGGAGAAGCTGTTTGGGAAGGTGAAGGGGCCAGATAATCCCTGGTTTGAGCATCTGAAGGATGTTTGGACGGACTTGTCCAAGGAAAACCCAAAGATGCTGGCTATCAACAGCAAATGGCTGAAGGAAAAGAAGAAGAACAGTGAAGAAATACTCCAAGACATTCTAACAGCAGAAAGGCTTCCAAGAGCCGACTACAGGGAAATGGCTGAACTGACAGTCATTGTTCTTGGAGGAACGCCTCCTCGAGGTATTCACTGGAGTCGACCAGGCGCCATTCATCAGGCCAGATGGATGGCCAGAAACCTGTACTCCATGAAAATGCTGATGTTTGCAGATCAACTTGAGTACGACGAAGACACTGTATCAAAGCTGGAAAGACTCAACACCTTCCTTGCGCTGTTCTACACTCCTGTATGGATGATGTCAATGTCTGCTGCAGATGCTCCCGTGAATGATCTAAGTCTAATCCAGGACATGTTGAAGTACAAAAAAACTGACCCAGAGCTTGCTGATGCAGTACTTAATAAGATGGAAAACCACAAATGGTACCTGACGCAGGAAGTCGTGCCATTTGCCCTGTTCAGCAGTAGATTGAGTGACACATTGAAGCACGACATTGCTGCCCAGTTACATGCCACTGAGAAGCCAGACAGCTTCAGAACAGGAAAGCCTCTATTCCAGAGAGTCACAGCTAAGACCACCCTGGTTGATCTCATTGGCCCAGAATCACATTTCCTGCTGGACACACTGAACATTGGATCCGAGTGGCTTCTGGAACCTGTCACGTCTTGGCCACAGAATGAGGACTACAGAAAAGCGTTGGAATATGTTAAGAATCTGAAAGCGGTGAATGACATTGCTGAACGTGGTGTCAAGATGATGAGCGACTTTGCAAATGTCATAACAACAGATGCCAAGCAAAGGGACTATCTCCTTCAAGCTGTGGAGTTCAACAGACTCCGCTTTGACAGCTTCAAGAAACAAACTCTCAACAACTGACTGTGTAAATGTCATTATGAAATTAATCATCATGTAATGCTTTCACTTCTTGATCGATTAGACTTGTGACAAAATGTTAATCTCAAATTTGTGTCATGAATAAGGCGCCTTGTCTGCCTTGAGTGTGAGAAAACGAATTTTGTGATATTTCTGAAATCTTTGTATGTACCAATGTGCCATTTCTTGTTCCAAGACTATCATAATTGTATAAGTTAGAAAGAGGATTAAAAACACTTTAATTTGGTGCCTATTTTGTTGCTCTATCTTGTTTAGATAAAAAGTTATAGTGCAAAACATGATTCAAGGGACCCCGGAACTGGTGCTTTTGGCCGATTTCAAGGCAGAAAACTTAAAGCTCCATGCGGCAATGCTTCCCAACAACCTAGGTCAAAATGGTTGTGATTTTCGGCCTTTTCAGGTCAAAAAGCATGGGAAAAAGTACAGAAACCTATGAAAATAAGAAAAAGTTGATTTTTGAACAGGGCTAGGGCACCGTGTATAATTTGATCTGTACTCTGTTAATTGAATATTTTACTGTTGCGAGTATTAATTTTTTTCAACTTCTACATATTTCGGGAAACTTATTTTCACACGCCGTACGCACAGATATGTTTCCATGATGTGAACCAGAATGGGTTTTGCGTCCTCTTCTTGATCAGGCCCCAGATTTATGCAGATCTCAGGATTCGTGCGGGTAAGCTTTAACTTCATATCCACTCCATTCATAAGCAGTTTCTCCTGGAACGTGAAATATGTATGCAGATGTCCAAAACACTGGTATGTCTTCTTTTTAGAATTTTTAAATTTATCCATTTTTACTACTTTCGTCTTTCGTCTGATAATAGCCGTCGGCAGTTAAAAAGGTGTCCTTCGCTTCTTTTGAAAAGTTAAGGACATTTTCCAGATAGGCTCGTAGGTGATAATAACCCGTTCCTGCCGAGATATTAATCTGATTTAAATACACCTCACACTGGCTAAATATGGAGTGTAGAAAGTTTGTTTCAGGGTAAGCAGAGTAACTATCATCGCAGTCCGTTCCATCTGAATGGGCTATACGCAGTTTAACGTACATGTGCATGCAGCTTGGATCAAAAAAGTATTGGCCTGAGCTGGGTATCACGAATTCTATAGTGGCACTCGGTGAACTAATTGTGTTTAATGAGTTAATTGTAATAAAGTCACTATGCTCAATAAAAATTTGTGTAGGGGGCATATCAAAGAGGGACAGCTCTGTTTTACAATATTATGAGCTACACGGATGAATAAAGTGTGCATTGACGAGTCAGAAATAGTACCACCTCTCTCGACAAGTAGTAATCAGTCTATGATTCGTGAGAGCAGTGTCCTCAGCTTATATTAGTTGAAAGAATTATCAGCCATAGATTTCATTCGCTTAGAACACTTTTTTGATGTCCTTTTACGTTTAGCGCCACGTGTTGGTAACCCCTTCTTCCGGGCAGCCCGCTTCTTCTTTCCGCCACCACACATTTTTCTCTTTGATTCTTTGATGATTTCGTCCCGTGTATGTTTTAAATGTTTTTTAGAACTTCTTTTGGTTTAGCTCCACCCATTATGTCTTCTACCGCGTTAAAAACTGATTGTAACACCTTCCTGCCGAGGTATCTAGCCCCCACTCTTCAACAATGGGACAGCCGTGCGTAGTATGGTTGAAAAAATGGATCCAAGCCCACTCTCACGCTGATATCTCACTCCTCGATAGACTGTGAAAGGCCTTTGGGTCATTATAACTGAATGCGACGAAAGTGTAGCTTCATTGTTAAGCTCCCATCACCAAATGGGAAATTTTTTCCATCAATCGTTCTTATATATACACACTGAGATATTGGTTAATAGATTAGTCGCAACATTCACATAATGGGGCTTGTCATATGTAATGCTCAAACTCTTCCCTCTATGGTTGGGAATGCGTGCAATGCGCAGCAGGCGCTCCTGGTTATCCCCAACAAATTGATGCTCCACGATATTGCTGTAAATAGAGCACATATCTGGGGATGGATAGCCTTCACCCAATTTCTCCACTTTCAACAGATTCAGTAAGCTGGAAAAGTCATGTTGTGCCTCGTGAAAGGTGTCTCTTTGGAGGGCTGCAGCATATCGACCCTCGCCACAATTGTGAACAGCTCTTTGTCTTTAATATTTCTACTAATCGTTGATTTTAACTTCAACGTGTGTGCAGGCGTGTCTATGTTTACGACTTCATAAAGTAAATCGGTTGTCAGGTACGAATTTTCAAGACTCTTATTTAAGCCTCTCACAATGCCCGAGGCTGTGTCATAATGACCGAGTCCTAGTGTTACATTTGTACTAAAGTACTGTACCCCACCGAACAGCACTGATCGCATAGTGTTATCTAAGGTTATGCCTAATTTTTCACACTCATCGAATCTTCTAAGAATTAGAAATATAATCTGTTCATTTTCAAGAGTTAAAAATTTCGTGGCCAACTGGAATTCACAAACACCAACTTCGTACGAATCACGTTCCAATTCAATGGGCTCATGGAGTTCTGTTACAAAGTTGGCCAGTGTGTTGCTAGGATGTACAGACAGAAGAAGAGGAAGGGAGTGTGACATAGAAGTGGTTAGGCGCTATGTTGCATACTAGTTAAGCTTCATTATTGCAGCAGCTTTTATATAGGTGTTGAAGCTTTCTGGGTACCCTAGCCATTTCACCAGGTACATTTTTCTCTTTCCTGAGCCTTTGCTGCCTAAAATTTTTTCAATTTTAAACACATTTTTTCCTAAATTAAATGCCACCTTCTGCAACTCCTCGCGATAAAAGCCTCCTACGATTTCTTCCCCACTCAAATCTTCAACGTAATACATCATTATCTCGCCTTTAGGTCTCATAGCACTAACTTTAAAAATCTCACGTGTCCATCCTTGCTCAAATCCCTTCGCGAATTTATTTTCCGAACGCGATAGCCTTACACAATCTTTGATTTTGAAACGTGTAGAGTGTGGCGGCGGTGTTCCATCTCTTCCCACATCAGGCTCTGTGCGCGTACCTCTTTCTAAAACCTCGTTAGGTGTTGTGCCAATCGCGCGATGGTGTGAACGGTTGTATGATGAGGCCAATGATCCCAGAATGTTTATATATCTGTATGTGTTTTTATGTGTAAAATAGCGATGCGTGCGCTCCTTTATGGTACGCTGAACTCTTTCAGCTAAAGAAGCCTTATGTATAGAATTTCTAGTGTAGTAGCTGATATTAAACTCTGCAAACATGTTCTGAAAAGCGCGACCTATAAATTTTTTCCCCATATCCGTACAAAAATAGCCTGGAACCCTGTTTTCTTTCAGCACCAGCGTTTTGGTAGCTTTAGCAACTGTTTCAGGCGATTTATTTTTCAGAGGAATTAGCCACAGATATCTAGAGAATACCTCTATCAAGAATAGGATGTAGTGATAGCCATCATTACATACTGAATATCTTTGCATGTCTGTAAAATTCGCTTGCCAAATAGAGTCAATCAAAGCCCTTGTTGGCTTTGCCGTTTAGACCTTTTTCTCACCGGCTTATAGCGTGTATAAACATCCTACTCCCGCAAAAACCTCTCAACATCTTTTTTCCCTACTCCATCATTGTAAACATCTCTCTGCACTCTATTAACACTGCCATAGGTGGCTGGGTTAGAAGTGTCATCATAGCGTTTTCTTAATATGTTAGCTATTTGTGTATTTAGAGACACGTGGATAAGGTTGGCCGTTGTTGTTTGGTTGGGGGTGATGGCGTACTCAGTTGTGACACATGCGAGACTTGCTCCAAGTCATTTAACCTGTTCAGATTTCCTATCATTGTTTTGGGGACATTTATTTGTTGTGGTCTTGCTTTAATATGCTACTGATAAAGAAGATACTAGAAAGAATTATGAATATTACTCAAGAGCATTTGGATAATTTTGATCTTATTTAAAGTTACGCAACATAGAATTAAATTAGTAAGGTCTTGTTTGTCTAACCTCTTAGGCTTTTAGAGTTTTTAACTGAGCAACTAGATAATGGATATGATGTAGACATAGGTGCACGAGGGGGGGTCGGGGGGTCTTCAGCCCCCTAAAAAGTCAGGGTAGCTTGAATATTCGGGCAATGACATCACAGATTCGGGCAAAATGCTTGGTTCATTTTATTATCTTATTCTTGGATACCTTAGTATATTCCGTGTGTTAGGGAATTGAGTAGTTAGGAAAACTGAGAAGCAGCTAAATCTAACAGTAATAAGATATCACCGCTGTTTTAGGTAAGCAGTTTTTCATAAAATCTGATCCTGTAATAATTTTAGTGCATGAGGTAAAGATACACATTAAATTAAAATTGACAGAATTATGGCATGTGGATGGTATTTAAATGCTTTAATTGTGCATTGGTTAGGATATGATATGTATATAATGACATTAAAGTTGTACAAAAATGCAGTATACCATAAATGGCATTGAGAAATATGGAATTCTGAAAATGTCCATTCGGGCACCGTAGGTATAATTCGGACATATGTGTAGCCCCCCCCTGAAAAAAATTGGCCCGTACCCCCATGGATGTAGATGTCATTTATTTGGTTTTTAGTAAGACAGCTGACAAAGTTCCACATGGGAGACTTCTACATAAATTAAAAATTAATGGGACAACAGTCTCAATTATGAATTAGGTAGAAAATACCTAGAAGACAGGGAACAGAGAGTAATTTTAAATGGTCATGAATCAGGATGGCAGAAAGTGAAAAGTGGGGTACCACTGGGATGAGTGTTAGGCTCATTATTCTTTTAAATATCCACTCTATAGGAGTGGATGGGATCGCTATAAAGCTCCTGAAAAACGGCGGTGAATGTAGTGTTGATTGGTTAGTGCGTCTGTTTAATGTGTGTTTGGACAGAGGCGAGCTGCCTCAGGACTAGCGGAGTGCATACATGGTCCCGTGTATAAAGGCAAGGTGGACAAAAATGTATGCTCGAAATATAGAGGAATTAGTCTGTTGAGTGTGCCAGGTAAGGTGTATGAGAGAGTGGTGATTGAAAGGGTGGTGTCATGCACGGAGGAACGGATTGAGGAGGAGTAAGGGAGTTTTAGAAAAGATAGGTGTGTGGACCAGGTATTTTGGTGAAGATGTGTGAGAAATACTTGGAGAAAGAAAGGGATTTGCATGTGGCGCTCATGGATCCTGAAAAAGTGTATGATAGGGTTGACAGAAAGGCGTTGTGGCAAGTGTTGCAGCTGTATGGGGTGCATGGTTCGTTGTTGAATGCGGTGAAATTTTTTTACTGAGAGAGTAGAGCGTGTGTGCTTGTGGGAAGAGAGGAGGGTGAGTGTCTCCATGTTTGTGTAATGTGTTTATAGACGGGTGGTGACAGAAGTGAATGCAAGGGTCATGGGGAGGGGAGCGTGGTTAAAGCATGTTGCGTGGGTAGGATCTTAGGAAGTGAATCAGTTGTTGTATGAGGATGATACGGCTCTGGTGGCAGACTCGAGAGAAAAGCTGCAGAGACTGGTAACTGAGTTCGGGAGAGTGTATGAAAGAAGGACGCTGAGAGTAAATGTAAATAAGAGTAAGGTTATGTGGTGCTGTAAAAAGGAGGTTCGTGAACGACTGAGTGTAAGTTTGTATGGTGAGGAAATGAAGGAAGTGGCATGTTTCAGGTACCTAGGGATGGATGAGGCGAGGAATGGAACTATGGAGGCGGAGGTGTGTCACAGGTGGAAAAAGGGGCAAAGGTACTGGGTGCCCTAAGAAGTGTTTGGAAGAAGAGATCAGTGTCTATGGGTGCGAAGATGGGTATGCATGAAGGTATAGTAGTGCTAACAGTGTTGTATAGATGTGAGGCTTGGGTGGCGAATGCGAAGGAAAGGAAAAGGGTGGATGTACTGGAAATGAAGTGCTGGAAGACGATCTGTGTGGTGAGACGAATTGATCATGTGTTATCCGTGAGAGGTGTGGGAGTCGAAGGAGTCTTGTGGACAGAGCAGATGAAGGGGTATTAAAATGGTTTGTGCATATGGAGAGGATGAGTGAGGAGAGGATGGTAAAGAGGATTTACGTGTCGAAGGCGGAGGGGGAAAGAGGGAAGGGTAGACTGAGGAGGAGATGGAGGGATGGGGTGAAGGAAGCTTTGGGTCAGCGGGGCCTGGACGTCTGGGAGGGTGAAAGACACGCGCTGTATAGAAAAAAGTGGAGCTATGTGGTATATGGGGGCGACGGCTGGCAGTGTGCCGCCTCACGGGTATGAAGCGGTCTGGATAAACAGTGGAGTAGTCTGCAGTGCTGGGCTGTGGAATTGTTGCCCTGAGGCAGGTGCATTATTGTTATAACAGCTGATGAGGTGAATGTGAGCGATTGAAGCGTTTCCTGCCTGTTCCTGATGCTATCTCACTGCGGTGGGAGAGGCGTTTAGGTATAAAACAATTAAGAAGCTCGGTAGTTACAAGAGTAAGGAAGTCATCCGTAGATTATATAATTCTTTTGTTAGGCCTCACTTAGAATACTACCTTCAAACCTGGTCTCCGCATCGCAGGCACGATATGCTGTATTGTAGATATGTTTGAAGGTGTGCAATGAAAGACAACGAAGCTTATCTCAGGCTTAAGAAGATTAGAATACAGTGAAAGATTAAAGGAACTAGACAAGTTTAGATTTGAGAGAGAGAGAGAGAGAGTTACAAGGAATTACAAGGAAAAGAGTACCTCAAAAGGCCTTGCGGCCCATACCGAAGAGGTACCAATGGCAAAGGGTGTCAGTGAAAAATTCATACACCCTCAAATAGTGTGCAAGATTCGGTCTAACCTTTTCTTGAACAGATCCACAGAAGAACTGTTCACAACTTCTGAAGGTAGCCTGTTCCACGTGTCACAGATCTTATAGGTAAAGTAATTCCCACACTCATTAGTGCTAAACCGTTTCAAAGCCAACTTCCAACCATTGTTGCGAGTTGGGTTATCATTTAAACTAAACATGCTTTTAAAATCGACATCGTTGAACCCGCGTAAGAGCTTGAAAACCTCAATGAGTTGACAGCGCAGCCTCCGAGTTTCCAGCGAAAATAAATTCAGGGCGGGTAAGCGTCGATTGTAGCCCATATGCCGAACGGAAGGGATTAACCTTGTGGCCCTCGCCTGCACTCGCTCCAGCCTCTCAATATCTTTCCCTTGGGTGGGCTACCAAACTGCACAGCATACTCCAGGTGCGGCCGAACCAGGGAATTGTACAAAGAGAGCACAATCTCCTTGTTCCGAAATCGAAATTGCCTCCTCATATAACCCAACAGCTTCTGGGCTTTCTTTTCCATCTCTACGCACTGTTTGGTAAACTTAAGGTCGCTGCTAATTAGCACACCCAAGTCCTTTTCCAAATTAGTCGCCTCGATATTACTCCCCAACATCGAGTAGTCCGACTTGGGATTAGCGTAGCCAATGTGCGTCACCTTGCATTTACCCAAGTTAAACGGCATTTGCCATTTTTCAGACCACTCTCCTATCCTATGTAGGTCCGCACGCAGTTGCTCGATCGCCTCGGGCGTCCCAACTTTGGCTCCAAGCTTGGTGTCATCAGTGAATTTGGCGATCCTACTGACGATGCCAGCGTCGATATCATTTATGTAAATGATAAACAACAGTGGCCCCAAAACGGAACCCCGAGGAACCCCACTAGTGACCGAGGCCCAACCCGAGCTAGCCCCTTTAATTACAACCCTCTGCCGCCTATTCTTCAGCCAGTTTTCAATCCACCTACCTATTTCCCCACCGATACCCAGCGCGCACGCTTTGGCCATTAGCCGGCGGTGAGGTACCTTATTAAAGGCTTTCTCAAAGTCGAGATAAAGTATGTCAATCGCCCTACTCTTTTCTTACTCACGCCACATGACGTGGAAAAACTCGAGTAGATTGTTGAGACACGACCTATGCCGTCTAAACCCATGTTGGGAGTCCGCAAGCAGCCTGTAGGAATCCAAATGGTCAACGATCCTATCCGCTATTATCCCATCTAATAATTTACCTACAGTCAAAGTGAGACTAATGGGACGATAGTTCCCTGGACTTTCGTGATCCCTCCAGTCACCAGGCACTTGGCCCGTCTCCAACGATTTGTTGAAGCCTGTAGCCAGGTGGGGAGCCACCTAGTCGCGCACTTCCCGCAAGACTCTGCAGAGGAACTGCTCTGGCCCAGGAGCCTTAAACGCGCTCAGTTTGTCTATTCTATCAGCAACGATTATCGCGGTACACCGAACACTATCCAGGCCAGCGCCTTCGTGCCTGACACCTGGCTCGGGGATGACGCGGTTGTCCTCCCTGGTGAACACTCCCGCAAGGTATTCATTCAGCACATTAGCGATGTCCGCGTCGGAGGTCCGCAGTGCGCCGCTGGGGTCCTTTAACGGGCCTATCATGCTTCTAATGGTCTTTCTACTATTAACATAAATGAAGAACTCCTTAGGCTTCCCCTTGCAGAGGCTTGCCACCCGGAGTTCTTCGTTACGTTTGGCTAGTCTAACCTTCGCCTTCATTTCCCTGCACAGGAGGACATACGCCTCAGTGTTCTCATGGGAACGATTGGCCTTCGCCTTCCTATACGCAGCTTTCCTATTTCGGATAGCCGAAGCGATGTCCCGACCGAACCACTTAGGCTGCGTTGAAGCAGGGGTGACCGGTTTTGAGAGTATGGCAGCAGACTGCAGCACCATAATCTGGTCCCGGAATGCACTCCACACTCCCTCAACATCGCCGCCGACCTCTAACCCCATCTCACCTACGCTACCTCGGAGGCCAACAAAGTCCGCCCGCCGTAGAGCGGGCTTACTCCCTCTCGGGCTACTACGCTTCACCCGAGGGACGCAGAAACAGAACCTAATCAGCCCTTGATCACTCCCGCCTAACGATTCGTCAACGGTGAGGCCAGTGACGAGGTTGTCTTCGGTCGTGAATACTAAATCTAGAGCGCTTTCTTCTCATGTAGGCCTATTGACCCACTGAGTCAGGAAGTTCTCATCAGGAAAGTGAACTAGCCTCCTCCCTTCGGCATCAGCAGTCCTGTCTTCCCACTTTATGCTGCGACAGTTGAAGTCTCCTAAAACTACACACACCCTGTCCCCTAGCAGGCTACGGAGTTCGGTGTACAGTGCTGTATCCTCCTCGAGGAAGAGATGCGGAGGTCTGTTCACCAACATTAACCTATAGTTCGTCCCTCCCACGTTCAGATCGACGCCTAGCAGCTCCCGTTCCGATTGGAACTGGCAGTCAACCGGACTCAACATGTCCCTCACGTATATTAATACCCCTCCCCCCTCCCGACGGGTGCGGTCCTTGTGAAACATTCTATACCCGGAAATCTCGAACTCCCCAACGTAGTCCCTACGATCAGTATGAATCCAGGACTCGGTGATAGCAACGATATCCCTGTATTCTGATGCTAAGAGATCCCGTAGCTCGCAAAACTTATTCCTCATCGACCTAGCATTAAAAAGCACTGCACGGAGGGAGCCTTCCCTATTCTGACCGCCCCGTAGCACGACCCGTTTCCCGAACAGCCAGGGCTGTCGGGAGTTGAAGAGCCCCTCACCAACGAGGGGGCAACTTCTACAGGATCCTGAGCCCCCTCCAACGGGGAAGGAGGGTCACCCACCTGTACATGAACGCACCCTTCAGTTGAAGGTACGTCCGCCAGCGGCTCAAGATCACCTCTCCACGGTGGGGGCTTGACCTCACCATACGGTATAGGTGCCGGTCGAGCAGCGTGCCTCGCACACCTTTACCCTTGACATTGAGGTGGACACCATCCCTCTGATAAAGGTCCCACCTACCCGAAAACGCGTAGAAGGGTTCAACAAACCTCACGCCCAGTGGGATGCACAAGTCATGCACCCTCTCGTTGATGCAAATGACCTTACTAAGCGCGTGGTCACTGGCATTCATCCGTGGTAAAATACGCATCAACATTCTCCTATCTGTCTTAAGTTTTAGATCATCCGCAAGGGACATTATCTCGGTGATGATCCCTTCCGTCGAACCTACCCTACCGCCTTTGAGAAACAGGTCGTTGCCACCAGCGTGGACAACGATCACAGTCCTCCGGCTAGTCACGAGCAGCTTCTACAACTCCTTCCTTAAGTGCGCCGTTCCCTGCCCGGGTAAGCACCTTACCTTCCTCCTGTCCCGGTTTGCAGAAGCAAAGTACTTCTCCTGGCCCCTGATCTGTGAGTCTCCAATCAAAACGGTGTCTTCCTCCTTCGCGCACAGGAGACTAAAGCGGTTGGAGGTCCTGACAGCGGCAGCCACGGTCTCAGGTTTCGGCTTCGCAGCCTTCTTGCTTGATACATTTCGATACCCGTCGCCACCCGTAGACTTAGCGCACTTACAACACCCGACCCACCCCGACCAGCAGCTACAGCCTTCGGTTTCTTTGGGCCACCAGTAGGCCCCTTCCCACCCGTTTTCTTTATCGGCCCCTTCCCACCCTTCTCTATCGGCCCCTTCTTCGTGCCCTCCCTCTCCTCCACCTTACGTCGCGGTTCCGTGCATTCCACGTGGGTCGCTGGCGATTCCTGATACTGATTTTGCACCCTGGCCCCCGGTTGCACCTCTACCCCTTCTCCGCGGTCTCGAGCTCTGTTCAGTCCACCGCTTGACTGCATTTCCACGGAGGCTATCCTATCGATAAGCTCCGGGGTGGAGGGCGCAGCCGCGTCAGTGACCGCCGCGCCTCCAACAGCCTTTCTGGACGACTCGAGCCGCCGGACCCTCTCCTCTAGCTTCTCGTACAACTGCATGAGCTCGCAAAAGCGGCACATGCTGGAGTGGTTGATTTTCTCGAAGCAAGCTTCTTTGAAGTTTGTCACCCACTGGTTTACTCCACACCTCGCGCACTCAGCATTCAGTTTCTGCCGTCTAGTCATTGTAACTTTTTTTTCTAACTCCGAATACACTGAATAAGATAAAGCGTTCTAGCAATGTAAACTATCGAAAACGTTCTGACCAGTACATAAAAAAGGAGGGGGGAGTTGAATTCTTCCCGCGCAAGCCGCATTCATCTATCTGCAAGTGACGTTCATCCCATCCATAAGGCTACATCTCTCGCTTCTGCCGCACCGACCAAGGGTCCTCCCAGGGCCGGACAGTCCCAAACGTGTCGCAGCTACCAACTGACAAACACTCGCGACGCAGGCGTCACGGATTTCACGCCAGGAGCGACTGCGAGATGCAACTCCTTACTAAGTCTTACTAGTCACTCACAAGCGGCCAGACTCTTAGAATCCAGTGTTCAAGGGATATCCCATCAGACCCAGCAGCTACGCCCGAGACTTTCCGCTGGCTTGGCAGCCAGCTGGGCGGTAAAACTCTCTCACCTAAGAGCAGTACAGCCAAGCATCATCAATTGGTCATCAAAGAACGGTCGCAGGGGGATGGTCAGGCCATTACGCGTTAGGAATGGGCTTAACGGGGCACTAGCCACATTCCATCATCGCGCCCCTACGCCTGGGACTCCTCCATCCCAGTCCTTCACGACCTACGAGCGTTAAATGGTGCTATTTACAGAGGTTCCAAAGCTTCTCTTCCCACGCATGAGGTAGCAGTAGGGTCCTAATAAAGTAGAGAAAAAGACTTAATATTAAAAGAAAAATGGTTTTTTTTTTGTTTTTTTTTTGCAGTCAGAGGAGAGCATCCTTAACTTAAGCTAAACGGACAGAGTAGGGATGGGATGGGGTCCTAGTAACCCACGGGACGGGATTGTACAATAGACTTCACCCGCCCTCCCGAAAGAGAGAGAGAGAACCTAAAGGAACTGGCAGCCAATTTCTCTAGAATCCCACGATTTGGGACCGGAGTGCTGTCACACCCCAAGTATAAAGTTTACAACACCCAGAAGAAATGTGCATAACCTTTGTACCCCTTCCGGAGAGAGAGAGTGAGTTTGAGGGGTAATATGCTGCATTAGCCCTGTTCAAAAATCAACTTTTTCTTATTTTCATAGGTTTCTGTACTTTTTCCCATGCTTTTTGACCTGAAAAGGCCGAAAATCACAACCATTTTGACCTGGGTTGTTGGGAAGCATTGCCGCATGGAGCTTTAAGTTTTCTGCCTTGAAATCGGCCAAAAGCACCAGTTCCGGGATCCCTTGAATCATGTTTTGCACTATAACTTTTTATCTAAACAAGATAGAGCAACAAAATAGGCACCAAATTAAAGTGTTTTTAATCCTCTTTCTAACTTATACAATTATGATAGTCTTGGAACAAGAAATGGCACATTGGTACATACAAAGATTTCAGAAATATCACAAAATTCGTTTTCTCACACTCAAGGCAGACAAGGCGCCTTATTCATGACACAAATTTGAGATTAACATTTTGTCACAAGTCTAATCGATCAAGAAGTGAAAGCATTACATGATGATTAATTTCATAATGACATTTACACAGTCAGTTGTTGAGAGTTTGTTTCTTGAAGCTGTCAAAGCGGCGTCTGTTGAACTCCACAGCTTGAAGGAGATAGTCCCTTTGCTTGGCATCTGTTGTTATGACATTTGCAAAGTCGCTCATCATCTTGACACCACGTTCAGCAATGTCATTCACCGCTTTCAGATTCTTAACATAGTCCAACGCTTTTCTGTAGTCCTCATTCTGTGGCCAAGACGTGACAGGTTCCAGAAGCCACTCGGATCCAATGTTCAGTGTGTCCAGCAGGAAATGTGATTCTGGGCCAATGAGATCAACCAGGGTGGTCTTAGCTGTGACTCTCTGGAATAGAGGCTTTCCTGTTCTGAAGCTGTCTGGCTTCTCAGTGGCATGTAACTAGGCAGCAATGTCGTGCTTCAATGTGTCACTCAATCTACTGCTGAACAGGGCAAATGGCACGACTTCCTGCGTCAGGTACCATTTGTGGTTTTCCATCTTATTAAGTACTGCATCAGCAAGCTCTGGGTCAGTTTTTTTGTACTTCAACATGTCCTGGATTAGACTTAGATCATTCACGGGAGCATCTGCAGCAGACATTGACATCATCCATACAGGAGTGTAGAACAGCGTAAGGAAGGAAGGTGTTGAGTCTTTCCAGCTTTGATACAGTCTTCGTCGTACTCAAGTTGATCTGCAAACATCAGCATTTTCATGGAGTACAGGTTTCTGGCCATCCATCTGGCCTGATGAATGGCGCCTGGTCGACTCCAGTGAATACCTCGAGGAGGCGTTCCTCCAAGAACAATGACTGTCAGTTCAGCCATTTCCCTGTAGTCGGCTCTTGGAAGCCTTTCTGCTGTTAGAATGTCTTGGAGTATTTCTTCACTGTTCTTCTTCTTTTCCTTCAGCCATTTGCTGTTGATAGCCAGCATCTTTGGGTTTTCCTTGGACAAGTCCGTCCAAACATCCTTCAGATGCTCAAACCAGGGATTATCTGGCCCCTTCACCTTCCCAAACAGCTTCTCCCAAACTGCTCCTACTAGGATTTCAAGGATGTGATGTCGACAGGCCAGATAAAACACCTTTTTGTCCAGCATTTTCTCTAGCAGTTTGGCAGCTCCTCTGTGAACTCCACTGTTACTGGATGTAGTGTCAAAAACAAGGGCAGTAACATTATCCGTAAGTTCCCATGTCTCCATTAAATCCATTGAAGCCTCAGCCTGAGCTGTGCCAGAAGAATTGCACAGCTCAACAAAAAAATTTTTTGGTTTCGTTGCCAAGGAAATTCGTACGAATTTATGGTATTTTGGGGTTGCTGAATTCCAAAATGAAAGTAGTTTTTCCGATTTGGCTCTAGTTCTTGAGATAATGAATACCCTCAATTAATAGGAAACGTAACCATAACGCGTGCATATGGGAAACTACCGGAACATTCTAGATGGTGAGACACGCGAATATTCTTAGTGTTTACTCCGCGATCATTCTAGAATATTCCCCCTCCGTATATAAGTCATCGGCCACCCAACCAGTAAGTAGACTCCGCCTGAACATTAAATTTTTTGCATTTTTACGTGTTTCAATGGGGTACCAATTATCTCATAAATTAGAGCCAATCTAGCAAAACCGATGTCATATTCGGAATCAGCACCACAAAGTTACCCCAAAATCACTCTAATATGATTGGCAATAAAATGAGTGTTGACCAGTGTTGTCGATGACAGGTACTCCCAATAACTATCCTTCAGTGTATGAAGGTGGACCAGACACTAGCACAGCTAAAGTCTCTGAGGTACTTCCAGGTTCACTGCCCAAGACATCTTTGAGCAACTTTCCATCCCAGTGTAAGGCAGCGTACTGTGGGGGGTTTTCACAAAACTTGGACATGTGACTCTGGCTGATATTATACCTGGACAGCATTCTGTTGCGACGTGTTGTTGAGGTTGAGATGACGAAGTTATCCAGATCAGCCCCTCCAGCTTTCAAGGTGGCAGAAACCATGGCAGTAACTTGATTGTCTGATAAACCAAGACGATCAGCTGTATTGCAGATGACATCACATTCCATGACCTTCCTTGGAAACGTCAAAGTCACACTAGTCACAGTGTCTTGATGGTGAGAACATCCAGGACGAGGCTGATGGTAATCCATGTCCTCTGTGTTAGCGTCGTTGTCAGTTGAGTCACCCCAGGTAATGTCATCCACATGAACAACTGCCTCTTGTTCTGCTGCAGCTGTAAAATAGTACAACATGTTAAGACAGTAATTGTTAAGTACATGCTAAATATCGCAATGGAGTAAAACTTAAAACTTTTTGTAACGTTCAAAGTAATTAGTTTTACCTTGTTCTTGTCTATGCTGCAGTCTTTCATTCCTCGCAGCTTGCTGCAGGGATCTTGTCTCAAAAATCTTGTCATGACCAGACATATGATCTTTCCTCTCAGTTTTTTGGTCTTCGTAGAACCTGATATCCTCATCTTTCTTCTCTCTGGATAACAGTCTGTTGTTCTGTATTTCCTGGATTGCATCTGGAGCTCCTATATCGAACAGGCTGTCTAATTTCAGCACAAATGCTCCTCTTTTTCCTCCAGGGTTACTTGCTCTTCCTTTGCTTTTCACCAGAGCACGATGTTTCTCATGTAGTTTCATGAAGAGCTTCATTGCGTTGTACTTGGTCATTGTCTTGATCCTAGCCATCTGCCAGAATGGGATGATAGATTCAACTGTTTCATATGCAAGGTCTTGAACCATGGGCCTCCCTGCATTTTCCGGTAAATTCTGAAGATTAAGGAAATACTGGAACGCCTGTCTGTTGGTGGGAAGCTGGGAACCACTGAAAAGCTGAAGGGTATCCAACCAGGAAAGTTTCAGTGAGAGATCTGGTAGATGGCCCAGTTGACACCTGCCTGTGGACAGTACGTGGAGGTTCTGAGATATCAACTGTGCGCCCACGGAGCTCCCTCAGCTCCTTGCTTAATGCCATTGTGAAGTTGTAACTTGTAGATGGTTTTCTAGATTCTGATTGAGTTTCTGTTGTTTCCTGAAAAATGATAGATAATTATTATTATTAATATTATTATTATTAATTATTATTATTATTATTATTATTATATATTATTATTTATTAATTTTATGCTCTTTCATTTGATACCTAATTTGTTGCTCTATCTTGTTTAGATCAAAAGTTAAAGTGCAAAACATAATTCAAGGGACCCCGGAATTGGCGCTTTTCGCCGATTTCAAGGCAGAAAATTTAAATCTCCATGCGGCAATGCTTCCCTACATCCTAGGTCAAAATAGTTGTGATTTTCGGCTTTCTCAGGTCAAAATGCATGGGAAAATGTACAGAAACCTATGAAAATAAGAAAAAGTTGATTTTTGAACAGGCCTAATGCTGCATATGTTCAAAGTTTACTATAAGTTAGGTTAGGTTACTTTATATTAAATTTTCCACTTTTTTGGGAAGAGTATCCTAACTGGATGGTGTTAGTCAGAAGACTGAACCAACTAGTTCCAACTCATAGATCATTTGGGCTAAATGGCTGGCTACAGTACCAAATTCATTTTGCAAAAAGTTATTAACTTTGTCTTACAAACTGAGTACTATTGCTGGGATGTAATTTGTTTTAAGCTTTTTAAATTCTTTGTATCTCAGATTGGAAAGTTGCCACAAATTGCATAGAAATTTTATATAACCAATACTCCATACTCAGTTAGATCCTAATATTGCTTAAGAATAAAGCACTTTTTTCTAGAACTATATCCTATTTGTGGAAATTGACAAAAGTCTCTGAGATCTTACTGAAAATTAGAGATTTTTGTGCAACAATAAAATTCAATGTAAATATTTTTATTGTACTTGTAACTATATTTTTAAAAACCCTCAATGGAAAATTTTATATTTTAAGAAAACTTAAAAAAGTGTTGGAACATTTTTCAGGTAAAATTTATGTTTTGGCACAAAATCATCAATTTAAATTAATTAATTACCAGGAAGTCCATTAACATATAACTAACTTGATTAGCAACTAGCCACTCTTAAAAACTTTTATAAAGAATGGATAGGTTACTTGCAATGAATCTTCAGTCACCACAGTTAACCTTTGATTGTGATGCCAAAGGTAGAATGATGAGAATGGAAGTTTAGACACCTTTAGACTACCTTAGACTACCTTTGGCATCTTTCGTTGATATATGTCTTCCTTGCCGCTTGGGAAGCGAATGTAGGCGTAGTGAGGATCTCGATAAGCTCCACGGGCTCTACTGGCGACTCGTACTTAGAACGGCGAACAGGACGTCTTAACAGTACTGACCCCGGAGATAACCAGGAGGGTAGTGTAGATCCGGGAGATGTTCTCCTTCGATATGAAAACAAACGCTCGTGAGGGGTTTCGTTCGTAGCTGTGCAGTAGAGATCTAAAAGAATGGAGAGCATCCGGTAAAACGGACTCCCCATGTTGAGCGTCGATCCCTCGGCTCTCAAGAGCGAGACAGATTGTGTCCCAGATAATACCATTGTAGCGTTCACACTGAGCGTTACCTTCTGGACGGTAGGAAGTAGTTCGGCTTGTGCAAACTCCGTGATTGGTTAAAAAGGTTTGGTTTTTAACGCCGATGACATAAATGACGTCCCACGGTCCGAATGTATGTATGACGGCATTCCGAATATTGAGAATAAATGAGTGAAACACTTGATGACAGTGGAGGAGCTCATATTTTGGCAAGCATATGCAAACGGGAAGCGGGAGTACTCGTCAATAATTGTTAGAAGATAAGCCTTTGCGCCAGGTAACGGACCCTTAAAATCCAAGTTGAGCCTCTCGAATGTAGAGGTTGCTTTTATGAGATGCGTATCAGCTGGTTTATAGTATCGACTGAATAAGGTAAGTTTCGTGTCCTCACGAAATGTAGCATTCGCTGAATACCTGGGTGAATTAGCGCATTGTGCAGTTGCTTAAGAGTAGGTTGCGTAGAAGCAGCGCAGTGCGCACGAAATAGTGTCAGCCAAAAGATTACAGCAACCAGGCCTAAACTTTATTGTATAAGAATAGGGCGATTGTTCGATTTTCCATCACAAAAATTTGTAATTTTTTATACGACTTGCCGCTTTCTGGTCGAATATGAAAGAAACGCTATGCTGGTCTGTCATAAAAAAGAAGTGACGCGTAAGGAAATGTTTCCATTTCCGTATTGATTCCAGTATGGCGTAGGCTTCTTTTACCACGATGTGGTGACGCTTTTCTACTACATTTAATGATCGTGAGAAGAAGCCTACCGGCCGTTGAAGTCGTTGAAGTGACTTGTTATCATGAGGGATTGGTAGATTCTGCAGGGGGCGGAGTCGCTCCGAGTCGGGGCGTAGCTCGCCTTGGGAGATAAAATAGCCTAAGACATTGATACTAGTCATCAAAAACTTGCATTTATCCTTGTTAAGAGTCAGATTCATGTGCTCAGCAGCTTCCCAGAATCGCCTCAGAATTTCGTCGTGCCCCTCCTGGCTGGCCCCGCATACGGTCAGGTCGTCTAGGTGAGCGTACGTATTCTTTAGATTATTTGTTGAAATGAAATTGTTCGTAACGCGTTGAAACGCAGCCGCTCCGTTAGTCAACTCCATGGGGATTCTTTTGAATTAGTAAAGGTTTTGGGCAGCTTGGAACGCGGTATATAGTCTTTCTGAAACTTCGATTTCCACTTGGTAGTAAGCGCGAGATTAATCTATAAAACTAAATACTTATTTTTCGCGATTTCGTTAACGAGGTCGTCGATACGAGGGAGCGGATAAGCATCAAGTTGGGTAAAGCGGTTGACGGTTTGTGAGAAGTCAACCGCCATACGTTTCTTTCTGGATTCGCTGGAAACAACAACCACTTGCGCGCGCCAAGGGGAGCTACTTGGCTCTATGATTCCTTCATGTAGTAGTTTTCTAATTTCAGATTCGATGAACCTTTCATCACTCGGACAGTACCTACGGCTCTTAGTAGCCACGGGGCGACAGTTTGGGAGTAAATTCCCGAAGAGCTTAGGTGTAGGGGCACTCGATTGAGTGAGACTGCAAACGTTCAGAGTCGGTTCTGCACCTCCAAGGTCGACTCTAACTCCGTGAAGATTCAGGAATGGGAGGCCCAGAATTACGTTCGTACACAGATCTGGGAGAATCGAAAATTCAATACCATCATATGTGCGATTTTTTATCAAAACACTGGCTATGCAACATCCGGCGACTCTAGTAGACAGACTTGATGATGCCATTGACACATTGTGGTTTTGGGGTGTATATGAAGTCCAAGCTGGGGTAAAAGACTTTGGCGAACAAAGTTGTCTGAACTGCCAGGATCGATTAAGGTGTTAACAGTGCGTCCGTCAACCTGAGTGGAGATAATGGGTGGAGACAGCGTCTCGGAGGCAGAACATACTGAAGTCAAGGTGATGGATGACGTTGACAGAACGGCAGAAGGCGAGGATTTTGCCGAAGACCGGTATACTTTGGCCCAATGTCCGCGTTTGCCGCATTTTCTGCACACTGGACCCCGAGCAGGACACGAGAAGCAAACGTGGCGCTTCTGGCCACAGAAGAAAGAGGATGGGCTTTTGTTGGACAGACGAACCGCAGCAACGGTGTCCGGTGATTCCTGATTAGGAAGTTCGGTGATAGACGGCTTAGGTTTTACTCCTGTTTCTATCGTCTCTTCACATCTGGTTGCGGCTACCGGTATGTAAGGATTGTGATATGATTCCGCGTTCATCTTTGCTTGTTCCAATGCTCTAGCTTGTTGAATGGCTGCTTCGAGTGTCAGTGATTTGTTTTCTAGCAAACGAGTGCGGAAAGTATAGCTCCGTATTCCCCGAATAAAAGAGTCTCTGACAAATGAAGTGCGATTTTCGTCAGCGGTTACGGCCTTAAAGTTACACTCGTTAGCTAACAGGTTTAGGGACTGGAAGAACTCGCCCAGACTTTCTTCTGTCTTCTGATACCGTGTTCATAATAAATGTTGGGCATATATTTCGTTGGGCGTTTTCACATAAGCTGCCTCCAATAATTCAACAGCTGCGTCGTAGGTAGTACAATCCTGAATGATGTCGACAACACTGGAACCAATTTGTAGGAATAGAACTTCCAATTTGTCGGGACTGTGAACTTCGATGGGAGATAGGAAGTTTCTGAATCCTCTGATCCATAGTTTCTACTGTTTACCACTGTGAGGCGCTTTGGGTGGAACGTCACATTTCTCCAGACGAATTATCTTCTTCATTTAATTTGAACTCAATAAATTGTGATGCCAAAGGTAGAATGATGAGAATGGAAGTTAATTAGGCTTTATTGAGTTCAAAATTGTACATCATTGAGCAAATATGCATTAATAATTCAAAATACGTTTAGGATTCCTGAAACAAACAGAAAAGACAAATTTTATTAACAGAGCAATGAATTCGTATATAGTAGACTGTGTATGTATATATATATATATATACACATTCAACTGCAAAGAACACGCAGTATAAATAACGTAAAGAAACGACGCTTGTATAGGAGATATTCCGCGCAAGACGAGAGAGAGAGAACGGAACAAATGAAAAAATGAGGTAACCACCTGGGAATCGAACCCGGGATCTTCCGATTGCCGGTCAGACGCGATACCATTACACCATGGACCTCACTCTTCCAAATGCCGTAATTCTTCTACATACTCGCAGAAACCAATGCCCCAAGGGCATTTGTTCCGTTCTCTCTCTCTCGTCTTGCGCGGAATATCTCCTATACAAGCGTCGTTTCTTTACGTTATTTATACTGCGTGTTCTTTGCAGTTGAATGTATATAATGTTACGGCATGCGGGAGGTGCCCCCTTGGGGCATTGGTTTCTGCGAGTATGTAGAAGAATTACGGCATTTGGAAGAGTGAGGTCCATGGTGTAATGGTATCGCGTCTGACCGGCAATCGGAAGATCCCGGGTTCGATTCCCAGGTGGTTACCTCATTTTTTCATTTGTTCCGTTCTCTCTCTCTCGTATTGCGCGGAATATCTCCTATACAAGCGTCGTTTCTTTCCGTTATTTATACTGCGTGTTCTTTGCAGTTGAATATATAATGTTACGGCATGCGGGAGGTGCCCCCTTGGGGCATTGGTTTCTGCGAGTATGTAGAAGAATTACGGCATTTGGAAGAGTGAGGTCCATGGTGTAATGGTATCGCGTCTGACCGGCAATCGGAAGATCCCGGGTTCGATTCCCAGGTGGTTACCTCATTTTTTCATTTGTTCCGTTCTCTCTCTCTCGTCTTGCGCGGAATATCTCCTATACAAGCGTCGTTTCTTTACGATATATATATATATATATATATATATATATATATATAATAGTTACCCTATTTATGAACATACATTATAACTAATATGACTAGCAAACTACATGTTGTCCACTTATACATAACAAAAGCAGATAAACACTACAGATACTATTTATAAAAATAAAAAATTTGTGGGCGAGTCATCCTTTCTGATTTGACAGTATAAATTGCAAAATATCTCCGTGTAAAATTTTATATTTTAAATAGGACTAGTTAAAATCTTTCTTCAAAATTTTAAGTAGGAGTATTTCATATTTTGAATAGATTTAAAAAAATGTCTGTACAATCTCTGTACTAAAATCCTAAATTTGGGTGCAAATAGAGGGTGGAAAATTTTGTTTTCATAATCAAAAGGGAAGAGATTAAAATTTTTTTTCTAAGTTAAATGTGATAATAAAAAAAACATTTAAGCCCATGAAATAATTTCACATAGTCTAGGCTAGCTTATAAAACTTGTGCTTCTGATATATAAGCCCATCTCACAGCTCTACCAGCTATAATAATTTCAGAAGGTAATTCCAGAAAAATATCATACCTTTGAGAATATTTAGATCTTTCTTACAACTTATCATGTTACGTTTGCCAAAGATGAAATAAATGAACTGTAAAGTAATTTTATAAAGAAATCACACATGAAACAACATGAGAAGAAGGTAGTGGAAAAATTTTAATTCAGAGCATTACTACTGTACACTGTACAGGAAACAATGGAAAAACTATATAAATGTTCTTAAAAAGTACTTTTCAGTTATAGAGGAAACATTCCATCGTTCAGTAAACCATGGATAATACACCAGCCCATGGAGTGTCTTTTCTCATCATATTCATAATATATACAGTAGGGTGGCCCAGAAATTAACTGAAAAAATAAAAGTTTGAATTGCTCTTCTCCACAAGGCTATTCCTGTTCCATATCACAAAAGAAGCCTTCATGCAAAAAATCAGGAAGATCGGCGAATACTTAGAGGTCGCGACCTCAAGGTAAAAATATCTAAATTCTGTAATTTCAGTAATTTTGGGTCACCATTATGTTCTACAATAAATATTTGCCGAGCAACGCCACTGTAGACTGTAAACCTATATCCACAGAATCACTCGATGATAGCAATACACTCTTCCCACTAGCTCAGTTGGTCGCCAAGTCTCGGCAGGTGTAGACGTGTTTTTGTTGTGTTCCTGCCATCTGGGTTACGCCGCGCAGTGAATCACACCAATAAGGCAAGTTAAGCTTTTTACCAGTGAGTGGCGGACACTATGCTTAGTTTTTCTGTCGTTCATTTATTGCACTGACCTTGATAAGCAATTTGGAACAATGAATTGTTTATTAAAATTTTAAAAAATTAAAAAAAAATTTAAATTTATAAAAGTTTATTAAAATTGTTAAAATTGTTTGTTTTATATTCTACATAAAACATATGTATAGGTTCTTTAACTCTAATTTCCATTTTATCTTCCATTCCACAGGCCATGACAACGGCAAGGAGCAGTCCGAAAGTTTTGCTCCTGGGTAAGCCGGACCACCAGAAGGGACCCACAATCGGTGACAGTGCTAAGGCCACTATAGACAGAGCGCTGACAATCTGGGACAAGGCACGAATTCCGACCCAGCGGGTGGACTCCGGCATGCGCAAGCTTCGGAAGCTCTATGAAGAATATTGTGGGTTGAAGAAAAACCGATTGAAACCGAAAGACGGGTGCCGAATCAAGGAAAGAAAGTTCGAGGAGAATCTCACCAAACTATTTGACATCTCACGAAAAGACGCCCTCAGTATTATGACGGACGAAGAAGACAAATAGTTCCTGCGGATGCAACAGCAGGATCCCTCGAGTATGTCCAAGATCGACAAGACCTTGACGAACAAGGAGACTCGCAAGCGCCTCAGGAGTGATCAGGCCAGTGCTCGAAAGGAAAAAAGCATGTTGAGCGCCCAACAGGCGAATACGGCTGTTCCGTCTAGTTCCGCCATTACTGACATCTGTAGCTCCTCCACATCGACGGAGTCCGAAGATGATTTCCAAGCTCCGTCAACATCCAGTCAAGATCAGCCTAGGAATAAGAAATCGAAGCAGACCATTGTGACCAAGGAAGTAGCCGCCGCGCTCGACTGAATGAAACTCCCTGACTGCGCTGCCATGTTCGTCGTAGGAGCCGTCACGCAAGCGCTCGGTCATGGCCTGGAGTCTGTGGCGCTATCACGGAACACCATTCAGCGAGCGCGGGTCACCACTCGTGAGGCGGTAGCAACTGCTCAACAGGCTGTTTTCTCGCCGGACAGCCCACTGCTTCTCCACTGGGACGGTACACTGCTTCCAGATATCGCCGGCAATAAAAAGCTTGTGGATCGCGTCGCCATCTTGGTGACTGGTGGTGAAACAGAGCAACGTCTTGCCGTCCCTAAGATCGGCCACGGCACAGGAGAGGAGCAGTGCAATGCATGTGTCCAAACGCTGGAGGAATGGAACCTCAAACCCATGATCCAGGGACTAGTCTTCGACACGATGGCAACCAATACTGGGCTGAATATGGGCGCGTGCACCCTAATTGAGAAGGCTCTGGACAAGGAGCTCATCTGGATCGCTTGCCGTCATCACGTGTTCGAGGTAATGTTGTCGGCCGTATTTTCTGTGGCCCTGACACCAACCGGTGGGCCTGAGGTGGGAATCTTCAAACGCTTCCAGAAGACCTGGCCTGATATTAATGTAGCTGGTTTCCGTTCTGCTGGAGACGAGCTCTTCGTTGGCATGCCGGATGGCCTACGAGAGGAGATGATGTCATTTTACTCGGAGGCAGTCAAGAGCCAGCTCCCACGGGATGACTATGGAGAGTTGCTTCAGCTCTGTCATATATTCCTAGGGGGATCCTCCGACGGAGAACCGTCCTTTCGTGCGCCTGGCGCTATGCACAACGCGCGGTGGATGGCTAAGGCAATATACTCGCTGAAGATCTTCCTTTTCAGCAGCCAGATTAAGTTGACGGCCCAAGAGACAGCTGGCGTCACAAAGATTTGCCTCTTCGTTTCTCTTATTTACGCTCGCTACTGGCACGAGGCCCTTCTCCCAGAGAGGGCCCTCCTCAACGACTTAAACCTAATTGTTCTCCTCCATGAATATCCTGACCGTGCCATCAGGGAGGCGGCTGTTAAGGCCTTCTATCGCCATTTGTGGTACTTCTCTGAGCACCTCGCGCCTCTCGCCCTCTTCGACGATCGCGTCGACGAGATCACCAAAGAAGCTATGGTTGACAACTTCTTACGTCCCTCAAACCAAAAACTCTTGAGACGTCTGGACGGGACTGTGTTCGATCATCGTTCTTCATTAGCGTCGTACATCACGAGCCGGTCTTTGAAGATATTCGATATACTCTCCATGAAAGGACAAGATGAAGCCAAGACATTCTTGTCAAAACCTCCCTCCCTCTGGCTGACAGACCCCATTTACCAGTTACTTAAGGCTAAGTGCAGGCTCCTCAAGGTCGTCAACGACTGTGCGAACGAGGAGTCGCTCTTATTCAGTCCTACACTACCGTGCTGACGAAAGACGAGACCCAGAAACAATACCTACTGCGACTCGTCGCCAGCCACCGAAAAAGATTGCCAGTTCCGACGAAGTTGGCTCTGACGAATAAAAAGTAACGGGTGTGACGTTGTTTGTTTGATATACGAGGATTTAGTGCCGTCGTATTACCTGCTATGACATGTGTGTTCTAGTATATTTTTGCATAACATGTGCTCTGTGCTGTTGACTTTAAATTTTGAAATAAACATTGATATTGTATTTTTGTTTCAAATCCTAAAAATATAGGAACTGGTCGCGACCTCTAAATATTGTATGATCTGTCTAATTTTTGGCATGAGTTCTTACATTTTGATATGGAACACGGATGGCCTTGTGGAGAAAGATATTTTCAACTTTCATTTTTTTGGGCCACCCTAATATACAGGGTTAGGTAACCTCAAGCCAGAAAATGTTACAAAACGTTGATACTTCTGAAAGAATCACCCATGCATTATTATTAGATAGGTTCTGAGAATAGAAACGGAGAAACATTAAAAGTTTCCTCATCTTATTTAAGTGAATATTTTAAATTTATTTGACGATGAAAAGAAATTAGTAAAGCCCCAAAACACAGTAAAATGGAATTATAGAAAATAAAATTGACTTCAAATGTTTTAACCATTCTATCATTCATCACTAGAATATTTAAAATGTACCTATTATACACCAAAGTTTTTTTTTATTATTTTGCTAAATGTAAAGGCTTTGATAGTTCATTCTTAAGAAATATTAAATTTTTACATGGTTTCAGAATTTTTATTCCTTAATCATTTGCTTTCCTTACTTCTCCCTTTTTACATTACATTACATTTCATTTGGAAAACACGAAGCCACCAGGGCCGATTGAGGTTATCCAAGTTATGAGCTATAAAAAAAAATCTACAAACTATCTCATTCATGAAAGTATCCAAACTTTTTTAAAACTAACTAACGAGCAAGTTATTCCAAAAATCTACCACTGTACGACTGAAAAAGTATTTTCGTAGATCAAGTCTACAAGTCTGTTTTCTAATTTTCTTATTATGCTCACGAGTTATCCTATCAGCTTCTAGTGACAAAAAGTTACGTACATGTAAATTGTCTAAACCTGAAAACATTTTGAACATCTGTATCATATCTCCCCTCAAATAACGTCTCTCAAAACTAAACATATCTAGTTCCTTTAATCTTTCCCTGTATTCCAATCTTCTTAGGTTAGGGATAAGCTTGGTTTCCCAACGTTGCACACCTTCAATCATATCAATATAATTCCTAAGGTGACGGGACGAAGCCCGAATACAGTATTCTAAGTGAGGCCTAACATAAGAATTATATAATTTACAGATAATTTTCTTACTCTTGTAACTAACATTCCTCTTAATAATACGGGTGGGGCACGGGAACCAAGTGTTTTTGGAATAATCAGGAAAATGATATTTATTTTTGTAAAGAAAATATATTGGTAGAACAACATTCGTAAGAACATAGCATTTCATGTCATAATAATCATGTACCGAAAATTATATCTGGCATATGATGTCCTTGGCCGTCGACGCATTGTTGAAGGCGTTTACGAAAATTGGCCTCCACTCTTCCCAGCAGGTCTCTGTTGATTTGGATGATTTGTTGACGGATCGCTTCCTTCAATGCATCTAATGTACGGGGCTTGTCCTCGTAGACACGTGACTTGAGGTACCCCCATAGAAAGAAGTCACATGTGGACAAGTCAGGGGACCGAGGGGGCCATGCAATGTCACCAAATCTCGAAATGAGATGGTTGGGAAACAGGGGGCGAAGAACAGCCATTGACGCTCTGGCGGTGTGTGGCGTGGCCCCATCTTGCTGAAACCACAAATGTCGACGAGCAATACGCCTTCTTCGTAACTCAGGGATGAAAAAGGTGTTCACCATCTCAATGTAACGCCCAGATGTTATGGTAACGGTAACCCCATTTTGTTCGAAGAAATAGGGACCGATGACGCCAAACTTTCCCACCGCGCACCAAACTGTAACCTTAGGGCTATGCAGCGGTTTTTCATGGAGTTGTCGCGGATTTTCAGCAGCCCAATACCGACAGTTTTGATTGTTGACGGCCCCATTAAGGTGGAAATGGGCTTCATCACTCATTACCACCATCATGTTTCATTCTGCTCATAAAGTGCAAGCATTTCCTGTGCAAAATTCAGTCGTTGGGGGCAATCGTTTACATTCAATTCCTGCACCATCGCTAACTTGTATGGGTGAAAATGTAATTCTTCATGCAAAATCCGTCTAACAGTACGATTGCTGATTCCGAGTGCAGCTGAATGTCTCCGAGCAGAGCGGCCTGGGCTTTGCAACATCGCTTGTCTGACCCTTTCAACGTTCTCTGGAGTACGCACAGTGCGTTGCGGCCCCTTCGGTTTTGTTTTCATTATTGAGCCTCCTGTTCGAAGATTGTTAACCCAACGTAAGATTGTGTCACGAGCGGGAACAGAGTCATTCCGATGAATGTTGAATCTGCGGCGAAACGCACGCTGAACTGCTGTCACTGACTCGCCACTCCTAACAAAATGATCATACGCGAACATGCGGTGTTCTAACGTCCACTGCTCCATGATGGCACCTGAAAGATAAAGGTGAGTGTTAGTTAAAGTTAAATGCTATGAACCCAGGAATGGAATGCTACCTACCGCACGCCCCTCCCATTCCTAATGGCCGATTACTAGCTATTCAAAAAACACTTGATTCCCGTGCCCCACCCGTATCTAACATTTTATTTGCGTTATTTCTACCCTCTTAAGCACTGCTTAAAAAATTTTAGATAACGCCAAGATCTTTTTCCTGTCTAACATCCTCTAACCAGTTCCCTTGCACCTCATAACTAAAGTTTTCATTATTTCTACCAAAATGTATGACTGCATTTTTTAATATTGAATTCCATCTGCCATTTATTGGCCCAAGCAACTAATCTATCAAGATCTTTTTTAGTTTATAAGAATTTTCTATATGAGACGCTCCGGACCACAACCTGCCAAGTGCCAGTGGGGCCAGAATTGAGTTATTTATACCACTATATTCCCCCACCCTTCCTCTATCCCGTAGGTGAGTCAGGGAGAAAATTGTGCACCTGTACGTATGGTCGAAATCAATCAAATATCGTTATTGGTTCAAAAGTTATGGCATTGACAAACTTTAACTGCATTTTTCTTTGTTTTATAATTCTGGCGCTTGGCAGCGTGTGTGGTCCGGAGCGCCTTATATTTGTATCTGGAGCAACTACTTTTGTGTCATCTGCAAATTTAGAAATTTTACTACCAACTCCTTTTTCTAAATCATTTAGATATAAAATAAAGAGTAATGGGCCAGTAGCATGTCCACAAAATGGATGAGTGCAATGCAAATGTTGATCATTGTTGCAAAGGGGAGGGGGCTATGCAACAAGGGGAGGGGTTTTCCCACAAGCTGCAATGAAGGGGAGTCCACCTAACCTTTTTGGGGAAGAAGTGGGACGGCCTCACCCTCCAAAGGGGTATACCTAACCTAAGAGAGGAACAGAAAGAAGAAAGAGGAGGGTCTTTAGGGGAGAAATGGGACGGCCTCACCCCCGAAAGGGAAACCTAACCTAAGCCTTAACCTAAGAAGGAGAGAGAGGTGTTCGCCTGGCTCCAGCCAGACGCATAATGAGAGTTCATCCGAGCGTCCGCTCTCTTATAAGGTCGTAATCAGCCAGTTGGCTTAAGCAGCCAGTCGGCTTAGAATGCTTAATCTGGCTTAGAAGGCGTAAATGGCTTGGTCAGGTGTACATTGTTAGGGGTGAGTTGCCATAATTGCGCTATTTATTTAATTAAAGCATATATTCTTCAGAGTTGGCTTAGAAATCCGCCAGTTCGCATAATCTGCCAGTTGACTTAGAAGACCTAGAAGGCAGGTGTATGTGTATATATTAATTAACTTTTCAGCTGCCAGATTCCGCTATTCAGATATTCTTGACAGTTGGCTTAGAAATGCGTCAGTCGGTTTAGAAGGCGTAACCAGTCATTTGGTACACATATAATTAAATAATAATATCGTTTATATATACAACCAAAAGAATTAAATAAAACACCATTACATCATTTTGTTTATTTAGACGAATTATTGGAATCAACTTCACGAAATATATAGAAAATAAATATACAATCCTATACAAACGATGGGATATATATGATAAAAAAAAAAAAAATAATAATAATAGCATAAGAAATAAAAAAAATAATATAAATCGAAACGATGGAGTATAACCATCAATATAACAGTACAGGAAATATATATATATGTATATGTATATATATATATATATATATATATATATATATATAACACACAAATATATTAAATAATTAAAATATTGAAAATAAATATACATCAAAATACATTCGCTTTATGTTGTACTGCGCTTAACTAAAACACTAAACTCGCACGTAATCAAATCTACAGTCACATCATTATTGCTTTGCACTACGCAGTAAATACGATTTAATATTATTTCACCGCTCAAGTTATAGGGATACCTATACTTGATGTAAATGGCCTTCATATCGTTCAATACTATTTTGTACCCACTTTACATTCGGTTGGCAAGTTATCTTTAAACACGGCTAGAATACATTCAAAACCACGCACAAAGAGGTCATCGTCAGCGACCACATCATTAATAAATACAAGTTTATAAACACTCCTTTCCAATCGAGGGTTTTTTCTTACCGATCCGAGCTTTTCAAGCGTGAACTCTTCTTCACAACGCATAGCGGTAATTGAAATACTCTTCTAAGTCGTAACGACAGCTGCTCATCATATAGAGGTACAATTCTTCAGGGTGAACAGTGTAGGCGAGCTCTACCCTGTACCGCTCAAGTGCTTTGTACCAAAGTTCATGATATTTCGAAGAGTCTAAACATTTTAAATAAGCATCCATCTCCAGACCATTCTCATCTTGTTCATTCCTACATTCGATAAACCCGTCGAGCAGAGCGGTGTATGCGTATTCAAGAACCGTGTCAAAATAAATCATATCCGTAACACGCGCGTCTAATATAGGCTTCAGCTTGAGGAATCCGACGATTTCAAACATTCTGTCGAGGATGAATCGGTTCCGCGTGGGTACAAGAGCATTACTAATCAGACGCATTCTTCCACATCAGTCGGATATCAATGCATGGCTGATCGTAATTTATACACAACGTACAAACAATGGCATGTGATGGTGTATCATTAATCTGTTCTGTTCTTGTACCTACACCTGCAGGTATTTTATAACGGTCCTCACCCCACTTCTCAACTATCACGAAGTCTCTATTCATCTCCTCAACACTTAAATAAATAACATTACGTTTATCAGAGTTTGCTTGTCTACAAGTCGTTTCAAGTACATAGTTAATGGCACGCAATGAAGTTCCATCGTATTCGAGGAGTGAACGTCCAATCGGTTCAAGCTCTGAGATAACTATGAGCCACGGTTGGCCGGATCGGCTCGACGGGGGTAGTGAGTCACATCATAAGCTGTTGAATCGTGTACGGGTTTGTTCTAGATGAATCACGCGAGTACTTGTACCCGTTATACCGGGACAATTTTCCGACACATGGGATAATTTCAGTTTTAATGTTTTATCAGAATGCGCACTAGACGTTCTCCACACATTAACAATCCGGTGCACTATTTGAGAGAAACTTGTGACCGTATTTATCCTTTTTATTTAACAATCGATAGTCGTCTCTAAACTCTATTAAAAACTCACACAGACCTTTAGCCACAACCTCACTGCGAACCTCGTCATGATATATATGAATGTAATAGTAAAAGTACTTTAGCTTCTCCATGATGACAAGCTTTACATTCTCAGCCGGTGGGCACGCGTAATCGGTATGATGCAGCATGACATAATATCGCCTGTCACACTCCTCAACAACAAGACTCATTACCGATATCCGTTGCTTCTGTTCTAATGTAGCCTTAAAAGTCTAAAAGGAGTGGGGCTAGGTCGTCTTTCAGTATTCACCACATCTTCCGACTTTACGGAATAACACTTCATAAACGTCGAAAACGTAATATCAAAAGTAGCCATCACTATTTTTGGTCTACGTGAGAAAATATACGTCTAAGCTCCAGGGCTTGCAGAGGTCAACTGAGCACGCCGGGGTAGAGATATGCCCAGGTAGTAGCAGGAGTCACGTGACCCTTTGATTGAGCTTACAGTGGGCGGAGCTTAGGACTGTACATACGCACGCACACAAAGGAGAATATGAAACCCTAATTGAAACAAATATACGTAATAAATAACATATCGTTAACAATACACACACACACACACATATATATATATATATATATATATATATATATATATATATATATATATATAAACAATCAAGGATTATGGTATCCAAAGGGTATAGTATCATAAGTACCAGGCACTTGGTAACGTTTCCTATAGGTGTTACGGCATACCTTCGTACCCCTAAGTTCCTTCACGCCCCAGTTTCTGCGCCCGAAAATTGTGGGTCTCCTCAGTCAGTTGGGGTAGCTGGTCGCCCTCATCTTCCAAGCACACTAGATCCTTCAACGAATCAAAGTTAACGACTCGGCGGTTCGCATGGTTAAGCGTGATACTCTTAGCCTTCACGATATATTTCATATCCTCCCCACCCTCACCCGTACCCCATAAGTTTTTGCCCTGTTGATACAAAGGAGTCAGCGTATGCACCATCACCATACTCATCCTTGATCTCGTCAGTCAACTCTCCGATGAATTCCCCAATACGCAGCATCTACTGTATTCACCCTCCCTCTCTGTGACTACTACGCTATCTGTGTCAGCTTACAGCAACCTCCGCTCAAGAAAGTGCAGTAGTGCCAAAGCTTGATGCGTGCGTAGACGTTGTGAAGCTGGCTACGGGTATATTTGTAACACGTGAGGTATCTATGGCCAGTTCGGTGATGTTCTACTTTATTATGTAAGTATTTCCTACATTCACAATCTCCATCACCTCTTTATCGGGAGCATTGGCATAATCCCAGACTTCACTATAACCTCGTGCCAAATGAACGTGACAAAGACTGTTTAGACACAACTTTGCACTAAAGCGCTTTCCTGGGTTCTTTACAATTTGGGAACGGTCAAGTTGTACACCTTCACTGTCACGGTAACGCTGAATATAAACCGATTTTTCATCTTCGATATCAATTCCTCGCGGGTAGCCTGATGCTTCTACTTTATCCTACAAAAAAGTATTTATATACGGCGTGAAAAGGCTGGGTAGCTTCTAAAACCTCCACACCTCATATATCTTCAATATTCTTTATCCATGGCGAACAGCTAGGTCCAGCTCACGGCTTGTATATATACACCTCTGATCTTACGCTGGTTGGGTGTATGATTATAATCCCCATTGTTCTCCTCTGCGCATTTCACGCACAGGGGAAACATGAGCTTGTGATCTATAACGACGGGTAATATCGGCATCCACAAATCATATGGGGGAGCACATCTACGAAAGAAATGCCGAAATATACCCGTTCAAATTTGTTGAGAACACCTCGATGGTAGGCAGGTCAGGTCCCACCAGTTTTTCAAGTGCACCTACGGGATACAGATTGTTGTTCATCACTTAGGGATATAAAGAACAGAAGTCGTAGTAATGGAGTTTCACGCCCTCCGTAGGTGGAAAGTATAGCTTGAATGAGTTTGTACGCCCTCCGACACACTATCACCGCATTTGAGAGGATCCAACACCATTGAACGCTTGATTGTGTTTATTTTATCACGGTACTGGCCATCTGTTTCCATCCGTGCATCATACTCATGCTCCCACAAGATCTTGTGAGTGAACTGGGAGCCTATAAGTTGATTGCGGGTGCGGGTCCATGCAAGACTGTCGGCAGGAAATTTACCGTGGATATCTCCTACGATTCCACACTCAGGACGGGGGCATCCATGCCACCAGCAACCATTAAAGGAGAACACAGTCTTCTCACCAGTGGCACGGTCTTCGCTTAGACCATCAACCCAAAAAACACGACCACTGACATTAATGGGTACTTCTCCCGTGTTGCTGGCGTGTTTTATGTATAGCCCAGTCTGTTGCTCTATGTGTATAAGCCAGTAAATAGCCTTGTGCCCATAACATAATGATGCGATGGTGGTTGCGACTTGCAACGGATCGCATTTCAAACGGGCTATGTACATCCTTCTAAAGGCCTGAAAACATACTCTAAGCACGAGGACATCATTCACGCAATAACGCTCACATTCATCAGCTATATTGTATGAACTAGTTTCATTAAAACTGTTGTAGTAGCGGGCAAAATCTTCACGCTCACTATCACTCATGTTGGTGTAGCTAAAGTAATGTTTCGGGGAGACAGTCCTACGTAATTTAAAGTGTCGCTAGTGAGGAAAGTGTGAGAGAAATACCCTTTTGAAACTTCGGTGGCTACACCCATCACCTTGGGTAGCTTGGTTAGTTTACAAGGTGTGAATAATAGAGTATCTTTAAACTGAACATTACCTTTTTTCTGCATTTGTATAAGTTTGTTCCCCCTTTTCAAGGGGTCGCCTGTACATATCTCCGATTACTCGTGTCCAAGCAATTCCTTATAAAGAAACTGTGTGTGTCAAATTTTGCCCCGTTATGGGCAAGAATATACAGTCATTTTTTTTAACTTGTCCGCTAATTTGACAATATAGGATACAAAGAGTTTCACAGGGCTGTCGTGTGCAATCGTTTTGAAAACGTTTGTCCGTTTACCACATTTGTGACTCTCATCACACTCGACTTCCATGCACTCTTCGCAGATAGTCTGAATTACGAGTTGATGTGGGATAACCTCTTTGGTTTCAGGGTTTGTGTAAGTTTCTATATCGCAGTACACGGTTATACAAGATCTATTGTTAGCATCTTTCATATAACATACATACTTCACTTCATCCGCCTTATATTTTACATGACATGTAGAACAGTGAATTTCATCGCATTTATGCTCAAATTACCCCAATTATTCATCATATGAAACATGCCACGTTCACAGATTCTCATTTTCCTGCAAGCCAAGTGCCAATTGACTTATGGAGCTCAAAGCATTTATTATTGAAAAATGTACGTCTACACACATTACATTCCCTCTTCTCGGTTTCAACTACACGACTTTCACAGTTGGGGCTTTTACACTACTCACATACCATGTGGCATTCCTTACAATGTTTCACTATATTATCCGCAAACTCGAGACATCCCTTACACAAATCATGATGCGTTCCATATTTTCGACTTTTATCATAATTAGCGTAGAGCGTCCTTATACTGTATTACGGATGCGGAGATACGATGTTGCTGACAATCCTAAAATAAGTAGAGGTCTTGTACGATCTCTCACACAGCTTTTAAAAACATACACAGTCCTTCGACGATCATCCATTCCAAATACAACTATAGGCGCCAACTATAGGCGCCTCGGTGGTGTAGTGGTTAGCGTCGCTGACTACGAATCCATCGGTCCCGGGTTCGAGACCCGAGAGCAGCCGGCGCGCAGCAAAACCCAGCTGTTCATCCTTCCACACAATAAAGAAAGTGGGTGGTAGATAAATAGGTACCCTAGGTGGCCTAGTGGTTAAGACGCTAGGCTGCTGATGGGGCGTGGTTCGGATTCCACGTTAAACTGTAGGTCTAAGGTGGAGTGAAAAGCTTGACCTTGGTCAAAATGAACAATTCGGGCGGAAGCTAACCAAAGGTTATTAACATTTACGTATTTCCTGCTCTACCCTTCTCAGCTCTTCAGGACACATATTACACTCAAACTCAAGGTTACAATCTGAGGCCAGTTTAAGAGCACGCTGCACAACCGAAGGCAATCAAATATTTTTGAACCGGGTATTTAGTACAGTAAACATACGAGCTAAGACTATTGTTATATAACCAAAACCACGATGACGTTTATACGCTTTCTGTAAATAGCCTGAGAATTGAAGTTGGGAGTATAAGTGTGGCACTATGACCCGCAACCCGGAATACGCTGTCAATATCTACCGTGAAGTTGTTAATATTGAAGACTGTACTACTTTGAGAGGCCCGCATTACACAGCCTAATATATATTCTTTGTCTACAGCTGCCAAGCGTCTGAACGGTATTAATACCCAAAAATCATCTACATCTCTGTCATCTGACCCAAATCCGAAGGACAACCTCGTCCGGACTTCACGTTCGTCGCGGTTCTGAAGGACAAACTCCACAATACGCTCAACTACGTGCCGCAGTCCAACACCGTTGCTATACAGGGTTCCAGGGTCAACCCTGACCACGTACCGATGTCTAGTCAGGGCAGGGGTGGGGTTAGCGGTGCGCACCAGTTCGAATGTTATATCTTCCTACAGAGCACGAGATACTGCTGCTGGTGCAGAGGATGTACCCGGAATTGAATAGGAATAAGGGGGTATATTTGAGGAGGGAGCTAGTGTGGGGGTTGTGTCGTAAGACGTAGAGGGCTGGAGCTCTATTACTGCGGCCTAACAACCGGTGCACTCCTGACAACTTTTATACCTGACGTGGAAGGTTCTTCATCATCGTGCCTCCGCTTTGAACTGCCACGTGATGGAGGTGTCGCTTGTGAGTGTTCGTCAGCGGGGGTGGAGTCTGTAGCTACACTGTCATCGGGATCATGCGTAATATCGATAATGATGTGCTGTACAACGTCGTCATTCACGGTTCTGTGGAAGAAGAAAAACAAGAATATAAGGAACAGCACTTAAATTTTGTTATATTTTGTAAATGCTCCACTTAGGGGTGTGACGTGTTAGAGATGGAATCTGTAGAAAAATGTATTATATCCGGCCCTACAGGATATGGTAAAACCGTGTTTATGCTTAAAATCATTAAAGATTAGGGGGAGATTCCGCGTATCAATCAGTGTTCAACGAGTACCAAGATGATATTTTGTTCCACAAATGCGTATATGACGTTAATTCGTTAAAGTGAAATAAGCATACAGTCATTGTAATTGACGATCTCATGTTGGAAATGGATAAAACGTTTGCCGAGACATTTACAGTGTTCTCCCACCATCTTAATATAAGCGTATTCTTCATCAATCAGAACCTATTTTTCAAAAATAGATACATGTACGATGTGTCGTTAAATACACAATATCTAGTCTTATTCGCGCAATGTAGAGATGTGTCAAAAATTGGGGTATTAGCCAATCAAATGTGCCCGAATCAACGTAAGGAGTTTTTGGAGGTTTATAAAGTCAGCGTTACGGATATTTGCTTTGTGACCTTCACCCGCGAAACACGTTTAGGGTGCTTCTAAGAACGAATATATTCCCAAACGAGCCTGAAACGGTGTATATTCTAGAATGACAAATAGGCTAAAGAGATACCGTGAACTAATAAAAATCTATCAACGATTGCCCCGAGCATAGCAGCAGATGTTTGTTAAAGATATGGACTCCGACTTTTTAAAATGCATCTGTGGAATCTGCCTTAATGTTATAAAATGTAATGTGCCAATGAATCCACTAAACCCCCTCAGAAGGCTCGCCTACGTCGTTACAAGAATATAATATGTACGCTCGCTCGTAAAAGTCAAACTGTGGGTAAGAAAAAGCGAATTATTGTACAAAGAGGGGGATCATTCCTTCCCATCTTATATTCAGTTTTGGGACATTTACTGACTAGATTAATATAATGAAGAAAGTGGTAGTGATTCCGCACAAGGTGTATGCTTCACTACAAAGTTCAAACAGTCCAGACACGGTTCTAGAACCCCGTAAAAGCAGGCTTCAAAGAATGGAAAGCAAATTGATAGACCTATTAAACAGCGAAAAGTCACCTGATGAGAAAAGGATCTTGTACCAAGAGGCTCTGCAGAAATGTCTTCATGAGTACGAAGATTATAAGAATCCGACAGAGCTCCCCGTGGTTATTAGGCACAGCGCGAGCAACGATGAGGATGGCGATGAGCAACACATCGAGCATGTATTAAAAAGCAGTCTTCTACATACATTGAGGAATAAAGGCTTAAGTCTTTATAATCTATTGAGTGAGGACCTCATCATACAGTGGACCGATACAGGCGAGGTCATTGTTGAAGGATCAAGGGTACAGGGATCGAATATCGTCGACATTGTCCATGATCTGGTGAGGAAGTGGAACAAACCCTCACCAGCAGGATGGTAGTGATAATGTGTCCAGCAACCTGAGAATTCACTTTAACCTGCAGGTGCAGATTCAGTGAACATTTGATTGACTGAATCTTAGTTGGGGGAGTGACATTCCATGTAGATTGAGATTGAAAAATAAAGGATTACCAGTGAATTCATGAAATCCAGTTGGATGATCTTGCTTTCACCTTAAGCAGCAGATATTCGAGTTCCACATTCTTGCAATGCAAAATGTTTGCAAGAACAGGATTGACTGAGAAAATACTCAGTCCTTTTGCCCAGTTTATTAAACAACAGCAGCCTTTGAAAACAATAGCTACATTATAAACATGTATATAAAAATACAATAAACTATTTTAAACAAGTGTATACAAAGGCAAAAATAAGCAGTATTCTAGATCAATATATAAAAAGCTAAAGCCAAAACATGAGTATTTCCTATACCCAACAGTTAATGAATCCCTCAATATTTACCACATTCACACCACAAGTTATAAAAAATAATGGATAAAAAGATCTAAGAATACACCATTCAGAGTTGTCTTTCAGTATGCTGGAGAGTTCTTTGATACGGGGTTGTGATTAATTTAACTCAATCAACGAGAGTCTAAGATGGAACTGGTCAGGTTGGAGTTATTACTGGCAAATAGTGCTTCAGTCATTTTAAGAATTGGCGATGAAAACCTTCTTATGCATAGGTTTACCATAATTTCTTTGCCTCAAACCGGGACATTTTTAGGGTTTTACTTGAAAAAATAGGAAAACATGTGATACACCACATACACGAAGTTATAAAGAATATTTACTTTAGTACAAACAAATAAAGGCTAAAATATATCAATTACCTGCATGGAATCACTCTTTGGAGAACCATTTGTACTTTTCACTAGCGTGAACCTTTCTTAGAAATGGTTTTCTTTTTTTATTTTTTCATAAAACTCACTGCAATTTAAATCAATGTTTAGTTTACAGTACATTAGTCCTTTTACTGTTGATTCGGTCATTCGACCTCTTTCCTGAGACCATACATTGTTCATCACTGAAAATACCCTTTCAACAGGAGCAGAAGTGCCTGGTAGACAGAAAACATACTCCATAACACGGCTGAGGTTATGCACAGAAATGTTCTGGTCTTTAAAATGATTAAAGAGTTGAGCCCATTTTTCTTCACAATTTATATTCTTTATTTTCAAAATATCGTAGTTTCAAGACCAAAATGTCTTGGCAATCACTACTTCATCAAACATTCATCTACGTTTATTGTGGCATTTCCAAGCGTTTCATTAATTTTTATAGCTGATATTTCAATTTCTGGCCATTTAATATCACTGTTGTTTATCCAGACAAAGTATTCTCCTCCACCAAAACTATTTTCCCACATCTCAATGTAAGATAGACATCGATCATAAAATTTTGTAAATTCATCTACAATCAAATCAGCAAATTATTTTTATTCTCGCGTTTTTTCTGATCGGGACAAAATGACAAACTGACAGGGACGCCGGGACCGGACCTTCAAAACGGGACAATCCCGGTCAAAACGGGACGTATGGTAAGCCTACTTATGCATGACCTAGTTTATCTTATGTTTCCATGAAAAACAGAGCTTGAAATTTAATTAATAATGTGGTCAATCCAAAATGTACCACAGGCAAATTTTTGGGTAGGAAGGGTGGACATTTTTTTTTTAAATCTTGAAGCAGGAGGAATCTAGGAGTTTTATATAATCCAGTTTGAGGAGTTTTTCTGAACTTTGAAATGTGTTATTGAGAAAAAAACTCTCATTGGACTGCTTTGCAGGTTGTTCAAACTGCAATATAAAAAATTGATACGTGTGGGTAGTCGGGAGGTAACGAAAATGGTCTACTGAGTAGGTAGGGAGTTAATCTAACAATTATTTAACTCCTTTTATGTCAATGAGTGGGTGGACGAAACAAACCAATCGGTTGTTGACCAGAGTTAATCTTCACACTATTATTTATATACTGTGTGATAAAGTGTGCTTGGTAGTATTGAAACAATGAGACTACCAATCAACCAACAAGCACAAAAAAAGCTGGGGAAAAAGCCTGAACAAAGGACATGCGGGAACAGCAGCATGGCGAGCGAGGGGCTTGAAAACGAAAAGAACAGACACCAGCTATAAGTATTCACATCTAAATTAAGCAAATAGAAGAAGGACTCTATTACGAAGATCAGGCCTGGCTAAGGAGACCAGAACTTATTTAATAACACTCGGTAAGTGAACCGTTGTATTTCTAAGCCCAAGTTTAGTGATAACAGTTTAAAATAGGCTCAGTTAGATTAGGCCTACATTGTGGTCTAAGACCTATCATCAACTCATAGCTTAACAAAAGCTACGGTAAATTACCCTAACCTAATTTCGTGAGGAATCCTACTGTGGACCTCACTTTACTGTACCCACTCTGGACCATTTCCGGAATCTCTAGGCTGACCCTACACGGTTAGGCTTAACCTACTCTACAGTTAGACCGGAGATGTTAGGAGTGGGTTAATTGGAGACCAATTCATGCAGAGTATTTTTCACAGAAAAGCTGTAGGCCTATAGTTAATGTTTTAATTAACTATGCAGGTCAGAAGTAGAACCATTATACTTAACTAGAGTTAATCATAATTTACTAAATTTGATCTAAAGTATTTATTGTAGGTGTAGTTTAAAACACAATTGTCATTAGTTGGTCTAGCTATCTAACACTAATTTTAATATTTTATTTTTCATCCTATATATTATGTAATGTAAATATTAGCCCAGTAAAATTAAGACATTTTTACCCAAACATTGGAAAAAAATAAGGGAGAGATGAAACTTGGTCGATACCTTCCCCTAAATCCACTTAATAACATATTAAAAGTCCCCATGTATTCCATGTGAGCTTTCACCCTTATTCCGGAAATAACGTCATATAACCCCATGTCTATTTCTGACTGTAGTCTAATCTAAAAAAAAAAGACGATATTTGGTTTTGCTCAATTTCAAATAATTTAAAATTGTGTTGATTTATTTAATATAATAAATTTTGTCAAAAACTAATCAACTATAAACACATATCAAACACATTTTACAGTTTTATTAAACTTTATCACAATTTAGAAAGACTATAGAAATTTAAATAAATACAGAAATACTATCATTAAATGGGCACACAATTTCAACAATTTCAACCACAAATTAGTTAAACAAAAGTCAAATTAGTTAAACAAAAAACTTATTTTTTGAGACAATTATTGGATACATAATGATAGCTGTGGTTCGGAGTTACCTAAACAAGTCATTTGGGCGTCTTTTGGGCCTATAATAGGCAGTCCCCATCGTTTTCGACTCGCAAGAAGCGATGTTAAATAGTTTTATGTGATTTAGTCAAAGTTAAGCTTCCTCTTCCGTGATAGTTGAACTCTGCTTGAAGAAGAGGTTGCCGTTGTGGGTGAATGATCCTTACAATTGGATGATTCGTCCTCTTGAAGATCTTGTTCACCTTCGTCACTGCTGTCAGATTGCAGAAGGTCACCAGAATGGTCATTTTTCACCCTCTTGTACACACACTGGTATCTCTGGTGCTTGAGTTGTTGCATCCACTACCACGACAATAGCCACATAGCAGTGAACACTTAAACCCAGCCTTTTTCCAGTCACATCCGCGCTAACAACCAGCCTTACAATTGCAAGAAATTAGGTTTAAAAGTGCATCAGTAGCAGGAGGCTGACGGGTTAGAACTGGATGCAGTTACCCATTGACGAGGTCCCATCCACGGTCAGTTGGTGGTAGGTCGCACCCTAACCAGTGTTGTATTTGATGACACACGCAATGAATGATCCTTTGCTGCTGCAGATGTTGGCGGAAGTGCTGCAAGTTGGATTTTTGTGTGGATCGGGCATTTTGCAACTGCTTTCATGAAACAGTAATGTCTATGCTCGTTTAGAGATGATATGGCCTTGGGGCAACGTACAAGGCCAGAAGGAATTTTTCTCCAGCTGATACGATTGAATCTTTTAATGAAGAAGGATCATTGAATACCTCCACAGAGTCCACACATTTCTGCAAATCTGGCTGTTTTTTCAGTAGTAAAAAAGTCTTCATTTTACCTTGCCGGTATAATACAGAAATAGTATCACGACCTGTCATTGCATGCAGGAAGAGCAGATTGTAAGAGAAGGCCGGCAAACTCTCTTGAACAGTTTTGATGTTGTATACTTTGTCTGGGTATTTTCCACTCCCAGCTTTAAGTAAATAAAGACCATTACCTGAATGAGAAAGCTGGGTGAGCAGAATAAATAAGTCTACATCAGTTCCTACAATGACCACATCATTATTGTGTGCCAGTTCCATTCCAGTGTGCGCAATTAACCCTTTACTGCCGAAATATTTTGTTGGGTTATGTTATGAATGCGTGTATTTGAAAGGTTAGAAATTTGTCCTTTTGGGCAGTAAAGGGTTAACATAGCATCTGCCACGGCCTGTTTAACTCTTATTCCAACCTGTTCCATTTGCTCTGTCAGAGCCTGAATGAGCCTGGCTTTATTCCCACTCGACAAAAATCGATCTTGTCGGATGGTAATGAGCATTTCACCATTGAAGAATATTTCCGTAGACTGAAACTTTGTGGCTTGACGTTTCTGCTCGACGCTTTTGGTGCTAGGGGCATCATTGTAACCATCAAAAACAACGTACTCTACTGTACAGATCATTGTATGGTCCATGCTGTGACCATACTACTCTTCGTAACATAACCTCCATCTATGACAAATGTGCTGGCTTGGGGATAGGTTTATTCAAATTTAGCCAATGCATCTATTACCCTGTACATGACAGCCTTTTCCGTCTTTCTCATTGATATTTCATTAAACAAAGATAGAGGACGAGGAGCCAACTCATACTGTAGACATGAAACAAAATCCTCATCCGACTTGATCACACAGATTATCCTGTTAAATATCTGCATCGTGTTTACTGGTATGATCTCATCCTGCACCTTCACAGAGTTGCAGACAGCAGACAGAAGAACTCTATCTCTTCGGTGCAATTTGACACCTCCAAATGTTTTACCTACAAGTTTCTTCATTGCCTCTGTCCTAATCTCTACTGCTACATCAAAGTTGATTGTTTCGTTACCAACAATACCAGTACCTATGGAGACCAATTCCTGGCTCTTGGGCAGCGGATGATGGACTGTAAACCAATCCGTTAGCTTATCCGTTAGCTTAAATTCCTGAAGTAGCTCTTCAATAGAATATTGACAGCCATCATTTTCTTTCACATAGGAGAAAAGATAGTCAAATGCTTCCGTTATATCATCATCTTCGATAACGATACTAGATTTTACTCATATCTTGGTAACTTTATTGACAATCGGAATAGTATAATTGTCGGAGACTTTAACTGCCCTAATGTTAATTACGAGACTTTTACTGGTAATGAGGAGGGTTTGAGATTGATTGAGTTCATGGAAGATAATTTTTCACGACAGATGGTTACCGAACCAACGCGCGGTGATAATATTTTAGATGTGGTAATGACGAACGGCGAAAATATAGTCAAAGGTTTAGAAGTAGGTGAGAGTTTAGGATGTAGTGATCATCAAATTCTTAGGTTTAAGTTATTGATAGAAAACACTAAGGATAGTAACGTAATAGAAGTTCCTGATTTTCGTAGGGCTAATTTTGATAGTTTTGCGGATAGGATGAGAGTAGCGGACTGGGATAACTTATTTATGGGTAATGACACAAATTTGCATTGGGAGGCGTTTAAAGAAAGTTTTATGAATATTGAAAGGGAGTTTATTCCTCGTAGGCCCAAACGCGCTAGAAATCATGGTAGGCGCAAGTGGTGGACAAGGGAAATAGGCGAGTTCATAAACGAGCGTAACGTTGCGTATATACTTAATAAGCGCAATGGCACGGCAGCTAACTTTAATAGATATATCGAGCTTAGACGTCAGGTTAAAAGATCAGTTAAGAATGCTAAGCGTAATTTAGAGATACTTATAGCTGCGGATAGTAAACATAATCCAAAAAAGTTTTTTGAATACGTCAATAATCGTAAGCCGATAAAAGATAACATAGGTCCTCTAGTGGATGTTAACGGCGCTTTGGCTTCTGACGCTCAGGCGATGGCGGGTATTTTCAACAACTTTTTTGCGACAGTTTTTACTGTAGAAAACGTAAATAATGTCCCCGACGTGGACGATATTGTTCCATTTAGTTGCGAGACTATTTTGGATGAAATAACTGTTTACGATGGTGAGATTGCGCATTATATCGACAGGCTAAAAGTTAGCAAGGCTCCAGGCCATGACGCTTTTTATCCCAGACATTTGAAAGATTTGAAAAAGTTATCGTAGGCCCCTTAACAAAGATTTCTGAAGACTTCAAATTAGCTAACGTCACGCCCATTTTTAAAAAAGGCGACCGCACGGTAGCTAGCAATTATAGGCCCATTAGCTTAACGTCAATTGTCGGTAAACTATTGGGATCCGTAGTTAGGGATCGTATCATCGATCACTTAGAAAGTAGAGATTTGATTAATAGTAGTCAGCATGGGTTTCGACGCCATAGATCTTGTTTAACTAATTTGTTAGAATTTTATAACGAAATAGTGCGCGAATACGATAGGCATAGAGCGGCTGACGTATTTATTTAGATTTTAAAAAGGCGTTCGATACAGTTCCGCATAGAAGATTAATTGCGAAGGTTAAAGCGCACGGTATACGCGGTCAGGTAGCTAACTGGTTAGAGGAATGGCATCGTGCTAGGAGACAGAGGGTCGTTGTTAATGGTAGTGAATTCGGGTGGTTGGATGTAGGTAGCGGTTTTCCACAGGGTTCATTGTTAGGCCCATTGCTACTCGTAATTTATATTAACGATATAGATGTAGGATTGACTAGTAACGTGTCAAAATTCGCGGACGATACTAAAATAGGCGGTAAGGTTGTTAACGAGGACGATAGAAATAGGCTCCAAAATGATGTAAATAGGATTATGGAGTGGACGGATAAGTGGCAGATGCAATTTAACGTAGACAAATGTAAAGTTTTGCATATAGGTTCTCGTAACAATAATTACACGTACACGATGGATGATAGAGAGTTAGCCAGCGTTGACGAGGAAGTAGATTTAGGCGTACGCGTATCGAAGAATTTAAAAGTTAGGAACCAGTGACTGGAGTCTTGCGCAAAAGCTAATCGGCTGTTAGGCTTCATAGCGCGTAATTTCGAATTTAAATCGAAGGATATCGTATTGCCCCTTTACAAGTCCCTAGTAAGGCCTCATTTAGAATATGCCGGTCAGTTTTGGTGCCCGTATTTGCGCGAGGATATTGATAGGTTAGAAAAGGTTCAGCGTCGTGCCACGAAACTAATTCCGTCATTGCGCAACAAGCCTTATGAAGATAGGATGAAAGTGTTAAACTTGCATTCACTCGAAACTAGGAGATTAAGGGGGGAGCTTATTGAAGTTTTCAAAATCGTTAATAACATCGATAACGTAAATTTTGACAAACTGTTCACTTTCGATAATAGGAATACTCGTAATAACGGATTTAATTTGCGTGGCAGACGTTTCATTACTAATATCGCTAAAAACTTCTTTACGTTTAAAGTAATTGATAAATGGAATAATCTTCCCGCGTCAGTCGTTAACTCTACCAGCGTTAATATGTTTAAGAACCGTTTAGATAGGCATTTTAAAAATATTGACGTTGTTTGAAATAAACAAACAATTAGTAACAGGAGCTCTGGGGCTGGTGGTCGAGGATGAGTCTGTTGACGATTAATGCCAGCTTGTGACATGCCAGCGTGTGATGCCAGCAATAAAATTATTAAAAAAAAAATTAGACTAACATGAACGTAGATGTAGCTCGTAGTGTAAACTAACCCACTTTTTGTTTAACTTTACCTACGTTTTTTTCTTATCCTCTCCTTACTTGCATGTCTGTAACTCTCTTTACTTGCATGTCTTTAGTTTGCATGGTATGACAGTGAGTTAAGACTGTGTTTGCATGGTTTGTAAGCGTTCTCATTTAACTTCTTTTCATCTTTCACCCCTCTCCTATTCTCTTCGACTATTTTTCTGACTTGTCGGCAGTGGCCGGCGGATGATGATGGTGAGTCTTTTTTTATCTTTTTCTGAATGAATGTTAACCGACGAATGATAGGTGTTGCTACTTATTAGCCCCTTATTCTCCTCTTTTAACCCCCTCCTCTTTCTTTTCTCTCGGGCTAACCTTAGCTTCTGTAGGTCTGTAGATCTTCAGGACGATTAAATGTACGGCTGGCTGGCATTTTGAAGAACTTTTTATAGCATTAGTTGTGATATTTGGCTTCGGCAGCCACTAAGTCAATCACACCATCAAGACGGGCAGAAGCCATGTGCCATCACTCATCATTTCGTGCAGCTGCCATATCGTAAAGGGACTGTTTGGAGACCCCAGGTTTTGACTCCAATAATTTGCGTGATTTAAGGGATTCATATAAGGATCAATTGGTTCAGATATGATTCGATCGTCACATCTGATCCTTTTTATCTTTTTGTTTACATCTTCGGACTGATCCCTATATTTTTTCCAAAGCTTACGGGGTATAGAATTTAGAATGACTATTTATTACAAAGGGAATGTCAATACTTTGTGCCATTTCGCCTGCGTCTTGTTTTAACCCTTCGATTTCTTTCTTTATGCGGTATACGAATGAGATGAATGACTCATCCGGGCGCCTACACTCCCTTTCTATTTTCATTAATCTATTCGTTATTTCATCCAGTCTGTTCTGACAATAAAGGTCAGAACAGACATCTAAAATTCTTTCCAGGTCTTAACATTTTTCCCGAAACCTACAAACACTAATCTAGTGGGGGGAACTGAACATCTTATTGCTAAAGCAATTCGTATCAGAATTCCTTCCTCTCTCGGGAATTAACCTAGCTATTTCGAAGGTAAAGTCCTTGAAGGACACATAACTCCGTATTACCCACTAGGGGGCAGCAATCAAATATTCAGCATACGTGCTACAGAATATGGGGCGGATTTCAGTTGCATGTTTCAATGTCTTTTCTTCTTCGGGGGAGAAATCCTCCTCCTCGGGATAAGAGGGATATTGAAAGGATCTAGATCCGGGTATTCTTTGGGAGAGAGGAGAAGGAGATATAGGGGGAAAAGGACTTCGACTTCCAGTTCTCCGGCTATCTTGGCTGACAGACATTTCAACACTGGTTTTTTTTTCTAATGAAAAAGGCCAAAATTCCACGAAATCTCTTACATTTGCTAATAGAGGGCTATCTCCCAATTAGAGTTCGCCTTTGATTTTGTCAGTAGGTATCGAGGAAGGGACGTGCGGGATTCGATTTATATCAAAATTAGGTTGGAAAAATCGTACTCCTGAAGGAGATAATTTTAGGGTGTTGCCTGCTTCAGGAAAACTGTATTCCTGTCCCCTGAAACCGGTTGCAATACAAACAGGTTTGCTTACCTCGGATTTTTCTTCTTTTCAAGGATTTACCGTCTCATCCTCGCCTGTTGCCTGATTCCTCGTTGGAGACTCCAATTGGGCCTGGGTAGCTGCCCTCGATCTCGTGGTCCTTGGTGAAACTTCCGTCTTCTTCTTCTTCTCCGTGCAGATGGTCCGTATGCACGCAATTCAGCCGAATTCTGGTGTCTTGACTGGTATCTATAGGAAATGGGGTAAGGAAATATTTACCTTGACCTCACACATGACACCATTATATTATACGCCTCTTGGTGGCGTGTCGGGTATAATCAACTTACTCTAAGAGGGTATAATATGGTACTCCTGGATCGGAAGAGCCTTCTCTATGTATTGCCCAACCGTGACGACAGAGCACGCCGAAAATAAATTTCGTTTAAGAGTCCTGTAAATTTTCCTAACCCCTAACCCCTATTTCCGCAAAGTCAAGAGTGGATTAAAGAATTGAAAGTCACTGGTTGATGTTAATCACTTCAATAAATTTAAGGCAAAGCGGATTATAATCAGGTATTTCTTCACAGAACACGGTTTGTTTATAATAAGAATATTTCTTCTCAAGTTTATAAGAGTTATAATGATTTAATTCATAAATCTAGAACTGATATTTAATGTTACGTTAAATTAAATAATGTTTGAGTCTACTGGCATTTCCTTCAGTCAGATCCTCAAACTCGATATTCCAATACAAAGCAATTTCCCTACGGGGTGAAACACGCCCTTCACCTGCGGAGATTCCCTTCTGAGGCACTCGCCGACCTGTTCTAGAATCTGATTCTCAAAAGCTGGACCCCTCCTTATATACGAAGGAATCCATTCTCACATGCGTCAGCAGGGCACAAGAGAGCGCGAAGTCTCAGAGTCAAAGCACTTTGTATCCAAGCTAGATGAATTCCCATGCGGAGTTCCTAAGCGGATGGAAGGAAACGCTGAGCCCTTTGGGTCTGTTTGAAGGGAAAACACTTGAGCAGCGAGTGAATGATATCTTACTTCTTGAGTCGAGTATCGCGTGTGTGATTTTTACTGATGGGCGACTGTTCATGTACAACAATCATAAATAGTAATATTACAGTGGAAATCTATATACACGTTTAATATATGTACGCGCATCTACACACTTATATATAAGCATCAAAATTATAATAGTACAGAAGAGATCTATATACACGTTTAATATATGTACCCGCAAATACACACTTATATATATATATATATATATATATATATATATATATATATCTCATCTCACTAAAATATTTGAAAGACTAGTTACTGTAGACAGAAAATCTATGACTTTTTGGAAACTCGGAAAAAATTCAATGATAACCAATACGGGTTTCGGTCAGGCAGATCATGCATCACAACTAATGGAACACTACAACAACATTATTGATGCACTTGAAAGTAATGAAAATTATGATGTACTATACACAGACTCTGCTAAAGCGTTCGACAAGTGTGACCATGGAATCATAATACATAAACTGAAATATATGGGAATAACAAGAAGAGTAGGGAAATGGATATATAATTTCCTTAGTGAGCGGCGGCAAGTCGTTACAGTACAAGGAGTATCTTCATCAGAATCAGAGGGCCTCAGCTCAGTACCACAAGGAACAGTATTAGCTCCACTACTCTTCATAATCATGCTAACTGACATAGATGAAGACGTTACCAGAGAGAGTAGAGTAACATCCTTTGCGGATGACATAAAGATCAGTAGAAAAATAAGAAACCCAGAAGACAAAGGGTCTCTACAAACCGACATACTGTAAACATAATCTACAAGTGCACGGAAGACAACATTATGAAGTTTAACACCGAGAAATTTCAGCTGTTACGGTACGGAAAAAGAGAAGACCTAAAATCCATGGAATATTATACCCCAAATGGACAAGAAATTCAGAGAAATTCCAAAGCAAAAGATTTAGGGGTTGTAATAACTTATGATGCAAAATTTGAAACATAAAATAAGATAGCAGTAAACAGAGCAAAGAGAATAACGGGACAGATATTGAGAACCTTTAAACGAAGGGATAGGAATGTAATGATTCCTCTAGTGAAAACCCTGATCATACCCAAATTGGAATACTGCTCGGTCCTAACATCCCCATATAAAAAAGAAGACATTAGACAGCTGGAAGGGATCCAGAGAAGCTTCACAGCCAAGATCAACGGGTGCAAAGACCTAAATTACTGGGAAAGGTTACGCGAACTAGACCTATATTCACTGGAAAGGAGAAGAGATACACCATTATTTACACTTGGAAAATAATGGAGAAACTAGTCCCTAATCTTACTCTGACCCTATAACTCCCCAAACAACGGTAGAAAATAGAAACGGTAGACTGTGTCGTATTCCCAAATTGAAGGCTAGAGAGGGAACATCCTTAACCCAGAAAGAAAAAGTTTTGTGGTGAGAGGACCAAAACTGTTTAATCTGCTGCCCAAAGACCTAAGAAACACGAAGGGAGATGCAGTGGACATCTTCAAAAGAGGACTAGACGCCTGGCTCAGAACAATCCCCGATGGGCCTGGCGTACCTGTCTATGTGAGGTGGAGAGCACAAGAAACCAATTCACTACTTCACCAGACCAACTAGAGAGGAGGGGCGACAAGCTTGACTTTCGCGAAATGAGGAACCATCGCGCGGAACCTTTGTAAGGTTATATATATATATATATATATATATATATATATATATATATTTAAACTGCAAACACGCAGTATAATTAACGTAAAGAACGACGCTTGTATAGGAGAATTTCCGCGCAAGATGAGAGCGAGAGAACGAAACAAATAATGTACGGCATGTGGGAGGTGCCCCCTTGGGGCATTAGTTTCTGCGCGTATGTAGAGGAATTACGGCGTTTGATTGCGTGAGGCCCGTGGTGTAATGGTTATCATATCTGACCGGCAATCGGAAGATCCCGGGTTCGATTCCCGGGTGGTTACCTCATTTTTTCATTTGTTTCGTTCTCTCGCTCTCATCTTGCGCGGAATATTCTCCTACACAAGCGTCGTTCATTACGTTGATATATATATATATATATATATATATATATATATATATATATATATATATATATATATATATGTATATACATCAAAATATACGCGCTTTATGTTCTACTGCTCTTAATTAAAATACTAAACTCGCATGTGATCAAGTCTACAGTTAAATCCTCGTTGCTTTGTACTATGCAATAAATACGATTTAACATTATTTCACCACTCAAAGTACACGGGTGTCTATACTCGATGTAAAGGGCTTTCAGCTCATTTAACACCATTTTTATACCCAATTTAATTGGGTGGCAAGTTAACACTCTTTAAACATGGATGGAATACGTTCAAAAGCACGCACAAAGAGGTTATCGTTTGCCACACAACGTTACTATTAAATTCAAGTTTATAAGCAACCCTTTCCAAGCGAGGTTTATTCTTTTCAATCCGAGCTTTTCAACCGTGAATTCTTCTTTACAATGCATATCGGCAATTGAAATAATCTTCTAAGTCGTGACGGCAATTGCTCCTTATATAAAGAAATAGCTCTTTAGGGTGAACAGTAGGGTGGAGTGAAAATGGCCCAAAAATTGTTTTTTGTGAATTTTAACTTAATTGAGGTTTTAAAAGTTGCCAATGGACTAATAGAACAACAGGCAAAAAAGTTTATTAAAATCAGACAATCTTTTGATCGACCACCAGACGTTATAAGTTTACAATAATATACGATTTTACACAAAAATACCTAAAATACGAGTAAACATCAGACTATATATTTTTAGTTATTTTGGCACACTATTATGCTAACGATAGAGTCTGAGTTATGCATGCATGGTTAATTCAGAATTGATAGTCACGTTTAGACTCAAGTTTCGGCATAAGCTGCCGAGAAGCGACGCGAGCCCGAATAAATCCATGGCGGGACGTCTCGCCACACACAGCGGCTGAAGCTTCGGTAACTAGGTTCACGCATCTTTCCACCGCCTGTGTGTGACAAGGGAAGCGAGGGAAGAGGACACTTGGTGAAATTTGAGCAGAGATCATGTCGTTCAATTCGTTGTCCGTCATATCCATCGTAACAGGAGGCTCCGTCACGGTCAAAGTCTGCCAATCGACCATGTCCTGGTATTCGGTCGCGTCGAGGTTGGGCGGTTGCACTCGAAACCTGCGGATTTTGTTTGCAGACACATGTGATCTTGCCTTCATGATTCTTCTGAGTCCGAGTTCCCTTATATGTGGTCGCTCATCTGTGATCATGGCTAATAGCACGTTCTCGGGGTGTCCGCAGAAGCCGTTTCGCCGAATCACCGGGTCGACGACTTTCTTTAGAGAGGAGCTGAGGTACCGTGTTCTCACCATCATCCCGTGCAGATGTTTGGCTCCATCTTTGCATGATGGCTGCGTCTTGATGGCGAACCATGTTGGGGCGTAGACCCGGATGATGAATGTGACAAGAGTTTTGATGTTGTTGGATGGTGCATCGAGGCCAACATAGAGGCGGAGGATTCTGTTGGCAGTTGTCAACCATCGCGAGTGGTTCAATGGTCCCGGTTTTCGCAATGCTAGATCACAGGGACAGTGTCCTTCACTGACAGCTTGACACATCTGCCACAGGTACTGCTGGTCAGTGCTCAGGTCCTTCACGTCAACATGCGGCAGTGGCTGTAATGGAGATATAGGTTCATACGATGTTATATGGAGTTCCGTGCATGCTGTGAGAGATTTCCCTATCGGTCCTGAGAAGCACTTAGGTCCTGTAGTTGCTCCATCTAAATGCTGAAACAGGTGTCGCAGGGGGAGCTCGTTAGCATGTAATAAGCACACGAGCCATTGCAGCGGTTTTTGTAGTAATTCCTCAAGCTGCCGAATAACTCCGCCATTATGTCCAGTGTTGACAGCGGTTCCGTCGCATCCGACGACTTTCACACTGTCGAGATCCACACTTCGCGCAGCCAAGCATTCAAAGATTACTTTGGAAATCGCCTTGCTTGATCCACTTGACAGCGTCACGTGGCCAAAGTACGATGAACCTGGTTCACAAATAATGCTGACGTGCTCTTCTGTATCTCTGTCCCGGTGGCCATGTCCTGCGGCGTCTCGTACATTTTTCATCGTTCTATCCTTTCGACCGTCGAAGTACAATCCAGGCAAGTCTGTCATACTGCTGTCTAGTTTTGTCAGTTCTTGACGAGTTCTACTTCTTTCTCGGCGAATTTTACTACGATCAATGACTTTGGAGGTGTCATTTGTAGACATAATTCCAATGTCTTGTAGCACGGATGAGGCAATAACGGCTGCTGCTCGATCTGAGACGCCCGTTCTATCGCACGCTTTAGCCAAACATGGTAATCGTACAGTCATCGTCATTCTTTGACGTTTACTCTCCAGTGTCGATAGATCAGGTTTACAGTGTGACTTAGATAGGGTGTATTCTTCGTCGCTGTTGTCGGTGTCGTCGTCCTTGTCTTCCTCGTTGTAGCTTCCAGAATTGCATTGCTGCTTCGATTGTTCTTGGTGAATGCTGTCTTCTCGATTCACAGACTTTCCTGGATATTTTCTTCTGTAGCTTTGTTGTTTCCACCAAATCGATGCCTCCTATAATCATCTTTCTGGCTCCTCTCTGGTCCTCTAGAAACTTTCTTTCTTTGAGTGGTACTTTGTCCGCTCTTTCGCACTTACAGCTCATGACGAAATCTACACATTTGCATTTGCTAATGTCGAAGAGTTTATCTGCGTCTTCTCTGAACTGTTCAAGTTGTTGCTTGTAGTTGTCGTTGTCCTTCCGAGCCTTGTATGGTTTCAAGATTTTCTTGTATTTCTCGTTGTACGGTCTGAGCGTTTCAATCACTCGTCCGTGCGTCACGGTCGGAAGAGACGCTTTCTCCCAAACAAGTTCAACATCAACGCAAACTTTTTTTGATACTTCGGCGAACGGTGGATATTTGTTATTCTTCGTTGTCAGCTGTTGTCTTGTATGGATGTAAGCCTTCATAACATCAGCGTAGGTGGGAAGAACATTTGTGGGTATCTCGCGTTGCGCGCCAAAAATCACACATGCCGCCTTCTCCCTCGTAATAATTTCCATTCTGAAAAAAAAAACAATTATTATAAATTGTAAGCAATGTAAGACTATTAAAGAATTTCTGCAAGAAAAGAAATATCAAATTAATACTGTCACACTCACTTGTCAAACACCTATAAACAGATATCAATATGTAATTAACTTACTTTTAATATCAAGTTTCACGAAAAAATGATGATAACAGCACAAATAACCTTAAATTCTCACTGCCACATGTGCACTGAGCTTGGCGAAGCAGCCGCGCTTTGCATATTACTCACTCTCCCCCCACTCCCAATCTCCCATCCCCTCTGACTCACGGACTGCATATGTTATCGCACCAAATCACTACCATCACTGAAACTAGCATTAAATCAATGTATGGTTAACTAAACTCTTTCTTATCTCACTTACTCACACTTACTCACATCTCACTTACTCACATCTGTAATTGCCATTAATTTACATTCCACACATGTTGTAATCTTAAATGTCAACCTCAAGTATGCAATAACACAGTCTACAGCAAACTAAGCTGTTAATTATTTGCATAAACATGGATGAAAGACCAGCATCTTGGATGACTCCTGACGGGCAAAGCGATCGTTAAAACATGAAATATGCCATATATTAAAATCGCTGGTGGTCAATCAAGCAATGCTTCAATTGTATTATAATTTCACATGCTTGTTTCTAAAGCCCATTGGCAACTTTTCCACACTCAAGTAAATTAAAAATCCAAAAATGATATTTTCACTCCACCTCAGTGAACAGTGTAGGTAATCTCAGCCCTGTACCTCTGAAGTCCTTTGTACCAAAGTTCAAGATATTTCGAAGGGTCTATACCTTTTAAATAAGCATTCAATTCCAATCCATTCTCGCCTTCTTCGGTCCTACACACGGTAAAGCCGTCGAGCAGAGCGGTGTAGGCGTATTCAAGAACCGTGTCAAAATAAAGCATATCGGCAACACGCGCGTCTAATACAGGCTTTAGCTTGCGGAAACCGACGATTTCAAACATTCTGTCAAGGATGAAACTGTTTCGCGTGAGGACAAGGAAGTTATTATCAGACGCATTCTTCCACATCAACCGTATATCAGTGCATGGCTGGTCTCGATTTATACACAACGTACAAATAACAGCGTATGAGGGTGCATCACTCATCTGCTCTCTTCTTGTGCCTACACCTGCAGGTATTTTATAACGGTCCTCACCCCACTTCTCAACCGCCACGAAGATTTTGTTCATCTCCTCAACACTTAAATAAATTACGTTCTGTTTACCAGAGTTTGATTGTCTACAACTCGTTTCAAGTACATAATTAATAGCGCCGGTTTTACGCCTGAACACAAGCAATGACTTCGTTACGGACACGTCGTATACGTCACTGAGGATACTGCTCAACAGAAGCTTCATCTTTTTCTATTGTGAAGAGTGCACGTCCAGTCGGGTCAAGCTCTGAGGTGACTATGAGCCGCAGGTGCGCGGTTTGGTTCGGTGGGAGGTGTGTGGAATGAGTCACACGGGCGCGTAATACCAAGCGTTAGTGTTTCGTGCACGGGGCTGTTCCAACATGAAAGAATCATAAGAATACTTGTATCCCATTATACCGGACATTCAGAATTTTTCCGATACATGAAGTACTGTAATAACGGTTTTAATGTTTTATCGGACCCATACATCCTTAGTCATTTTCACCACACATTAACAATCCGGCGCTCTATTTGAGAGAAACATGTGTCCATATCTGTCCTTTTTGCATAACAAGCGATACTCATCCCTAAACTCTATTAAAAACTCGCACAAGCCTTTAGCCACAACCTCGCTGCGAACCTCATCATGATATATATGAACGTAATGATAAAAATATTTTAGACTATCCATGATAACAAGTTATATTCTCAGACGCAGGGTATGCGTATTCGGTGTGTTGTAACATGACATAATATCGCTTGTCAACCCATACCCGTTGTTTCTCTTCTGCACGTGATGCTTCTTTCACTTCGCGGTGTATGTGCGCCTTTACGCAGTTTAGTCCTATGACGAAGTTCATTACATCGTTTGATCCACGGAAGCCCGCATTGTTCTCGCCAGAATAACCATAGAGTATTTGGACCTCCTGCTCCTCACGCTTCGCTCGATTCAATATGGCCTTAAAAGCCTCAAAGGAGGGAGGACTTCTGATTCTATGAGAATTTACGACATCTGTAGACTTTATCGAATACCACTTCATGAATGTCGAGCACGCAATGTCAAAGGTAGCCATCGCTATTTTCCGTCTAGGTGAGAATTCTTCAAAATACAGGTCTCAGCTCCACTGATTGTTGAGGTCAACTAAGGAGGAAGGGTTGAGATATGACCAAAGAGTGACAGGAGTCACGTGACCCCTTTGATTGCGCATACAGTAGGCAGTGCATAGCTTTTTTACTGCACACACACACACACACACACACACAAGGGAGAAAATGAAACACTAATTGAAACATGATTTATTTTAAATAAACACATCGTTAACAAGTAAATAGTCTCTAATTCATGGTATATATTCAAATACACGTAACAAATAAATAAACATAGGGGACTATATATATATATATATATATATATATATATATATATATATATATATATATATATATATATATATATATAAGCAAACAACCACAAGGAAAAGGAAACACAAAGTCCGAGCGCTTTCGTGATATATTCACATTATCAAGGAAGAACAGAAAATAGACGGAGATTACAAAGTATTTGAGTTAAATAGACAAGCAAAAAATTCACAATTGGCACCTCAAATTAAAGGCCTTAAAGCCCTCTAAAGATTTTTTTTCCCCCAAATTGATAACATAATCTGTAGGCAGCTAAATAACTGAATAAAAAATATATACTGTATAGATGAAATTAGACAAAAAGAAAACCAATACAGAGAACAAAAATTATTATAATGGTTATTAACATTTAATTAAAACAGGCAATTAATAGGCAAGAATTTAATGAAAAACAAATAGATGACGTAGATAACAAATAGAAAACATAATCTGTAGGCTGATTAATTACTATACAGATGAAATTAGACAAAACACCAGTACAGAAAACCTAAAAAAAAAAAAAAAAAAAAAAAAAAATTATTATTGCATTTTTTGCCTCTTAATGGTTTGCCCTGGTTAAATAAATAAATATTATTGTAAGAACTGTTAACATTCTTATGTGTCTAGTTTAATTGTAATATTTCTTTCGTGTATAATCTTTGGTTGCTGGGTGGTTTATTGGATATTTGAAGTGGGTTGCTGTTGGGATAACTATTTTTTCCAGATTGTTTGTTGAAATTTTGTAATAATTCTGTAAGACGATGGCAACTTCCCTTTGTTTTCATTAATTTCGGGCCTTGTAATTTTTCCTATTTCAATTAAATATTAGTGTTAATAACCATTATAATAATTATTTTTTTTTTTTTTTTTTTTTTTTTAGGTTTTCTGTACTGGTGTTTTGTCTAATTTCATCTGTATAGTAATTAATCAGCCTACAGATTATGTTTTCTATTTGTTATCTACGTCATCTATTTGTTTTTCATTAAATTCTTGCCTATTAATTGCCTGTTTTAATTAAATGTTAATAACCATTATAATAATTTTTGTTCTCTGTATTGGTTTTCTTTTTGTCTAATTTCATCTATACAGTATATATTTTTTATTCAGTTATTTAGCTGCCTACAGATTATGTTATCAATTTGGGGGAAAAAAAATCTTTAGAGGGCTTTAAGGCCTTTAATTTGAGGTGCCAATTGTGAATTTTTTGCTTGTCTATTTAACTCAAATACTTTGTAATCTCCGTCTATTTTCTGTTCTTCCTTGATAATGTGAATATATCACGAAAGCGCTCGGACTTTGTGTTTCCTTTTCCTTGTGGTTGTTTGCTTATTAATAAGGTCACGTGTTATTTTGTGATTCTAGTGCATATATATATATATATATAGTAAAACATTGAAGGACCATGGTACCGAAAGGGTACGGTATCCTATGTGCCAGGCACCTGGTAGCGTTTCCTATATGTTTTAGGGCACACTTTCTTCCCTCTAAGCTCCTTCACGCCCCCCATTTTCTGTGCTCGAAAATTGTGAGTCCCTACAGTCAGTTGGGGGGGTTGGTCACCCTCATCTTCTAAACTCACTAGCTCCTTCAGCGAATCAAAGTTAACGATCCGCCGGTTCATCTGGTTAAGCGTGATGCCTTTAGCTTTCACGATATATCGCACTTCCTCTCCCACCTTCACCCGTACCCTATAAGTTTTTGGACCTGTTGAGACAAAAGAATCAGCGTAGGCACTATCTCCATACTCATCATTGATCTCATCAGTCAACTCTCTGAGGACTTCCCCAATAGGTGGCATATCTTCCCTCCCCGTGACTATCACACTATCTGTGTCTGCGTAAAGAACATTCCGCCCAAGAGAATGCAGTAGTCCCCAAAGTTTGATGCGGGCGTATGCTGTTGTGAAACTGGCTCCAGGTATGTCTGTAACACGTGATGTATCTGTAACCAATTCGGTTCTGTTGTACTTTATTATGTACGTATTGCCCACATTCACGATCTCCATGACCTCTTTATCGGGAGCGTTGGCGTAGTCCCATACCTCGTTATAACTTTGGGCTAGATGGACGTTCCCCTTGTCTGTATTCTTAGCAAATTTCCCCCAAAGACTATTTAGGTACAACTTTGCACTAAAGCGCTGGCCTGGGTTCTTTACAATTTTGGAACGTTCAAGTTGTGTCCCTTTACGATCACGGTAGCGCAGAATATACGCCGCTTTTTCATTTTCGGTCTCAACTTCTCGCGGATATCGTGATGCTCCTACTTTATCCTTCAAAAAAAGTGTTTATATATGGTGTGAAAAGGTTGGGGAGCTTCTGAAACCTCCACACTTCATATATCTTCAATATTCTGTAACCGTGGCAAACGGCTAGGGACAGCTCGGGACTTGTATATACACCTCTGATCTTCCGCTGGTTGGCCCCATTGTTCTCCTCTGCGCACTTCACGCACAAGGGAAACATGAGTTTGTCAGTCTATAACGATGGGTAAGACTGGCATCCATAAGTCGTGAGGGGGGAGTACATCTACGAAAGAAAGGCCGAAATAGTTCTCATTCAAATTAGCTGAGAACTCTTCGATGGTGGGCATGGCAGGTCCCACCAGCTTTTCAGGTGTTCCTACGTGGTACGGATTGTTCTACATCACGTAGGGGTATAAAGAACAGAAGTCGTAGTGATGGAGTTACCATCCGCAGGTGGAAAGTATAGTTTGAATGGGTATGTACGTCCGCCGAACAAGCTATCGCGGGATTTGAGAGGATCCAGCACCACTGAACGTTTGATGGTGTTTATTTTTTCGCGGTACTGACCATCTGTCTCCATCTGTGCATCATATTACGTTGTGAGTGAACTGAGAGCTTATAAGCTGATCGCGTATCCGGGTCCATGCAAGATTATCAGCAGGAGATCTACCATGGATATCTCCTACGATTCCACACTCAGGACGTGGGCAATCATGCCACCAGCAACCGTTAAAGGAGTACGCAGTAGGGTGTGTCAATTTTGTCAACTTTTTTCAAATCAATTTTGGTAGTGAAAATATAGTGTCTTTTCATGTCAAAACTTGAAATTGGCCAACCAAAATGAAATAAAATAACCGTTACCTACATCAATTTTACCTTAAAGTTTCAGAAATTGACTCTTTTACTAAATAATAGGACATAAATTGATTAACTATTTATCTGTCACAGAATTATCCCACTGATCGCATATGGAGTGTTTTCAAGGTCATATAGTTGTTGTACAATGTACAAGTCACAACATGAATAGAACTGTCCCTCACTCTCAGTCCTCGGTTGCCTCTTAGATGTCATAGACGGTGGTTTGCTGTTATTGTACCTACTTCATAGTTATTCTACTAGGCGAATACTACAGTTTAACTATAAGTATGGATTATTGATTATTACAATTATTTATTATTATCATATTCTTCTGTCTAATTATGTTGTAATCCCATGAAATATTTTTTTATTGAATTTTAGAACATCGAATGACTAAACTTTGAAACATCGTAATTGATATAAAATACTTAAATATTTTTCTTTCTTTTCAGATATTCCTAAGATGCCAAAACTGAAGACAAGAGGTCAGTCGTCATGCCACTTGAGCCTGTTAGTCAGTACAAGCAAGGAGCTTCCCGTATCAGAACTACCAACAGTGCGAGACATGCTGAGACTAGGGTTACTCCTTCGTGAACAACATACAAAGGATAGAAGGAACTACGCAGAGAAAGAGCTCATAAGGGACATGATTCCCTCTCTTCTGCATCAGTGGAAAACAGCTAATGTGTTATTCAAACCACCTGTACTCAATCAGTATAGAACTATTGAGCTAAAATTAACAAAGCTGTGGCACAAAGCAGTTGAGACATCACTTGGTAAAGGAAAACTAGCAAAGAAAAATACATTTCTGCACACACTTGATACTCTTCTTGACATTTTTAACTGCCAGTGTCCCATAGAGTTGTGTTCTGAAGCCAATTGTTCTCCCTCATGCAGAAGAGAACCTCACCCTCACATTGATTGTCGCTGTCCTCGTGAGAAGAAGATCCCTGTTTTGAAGCTGGCTTTCATAAAGGCGCAGAGAACAAAGGCAGGAGGACAAGGAAGTATGCAGATTGGTTCGGCAGATTATTTAGAAACCAAAAAACCGATCGTTATTGCTAAGAAAAAAGAGAAAATCAGAGAGAGGGAAGAAAGGAAGAAAAAGAAGAGTGAAGAAGCCACCCAAAGAGATGAAGAGCTCTATCAAGAGGTTTCTCACTTCTTTGAAAGCTCTTCAGATGAACAGAAAGAAGCAACATCAGATGATAGCTCCAAAATGCCATCTGAACCTTCGCCGAAGAGAATGAAATACAACACTAAAGACATCTCAAACATTGCCCGTGCCAGTATTCGCCACCATACGGGGCTACGAGAGACTGCAGAGATTGCCACTGCCGCTTGGATAGATGCAGGCCTCATCAGCCGAGAGGATACATCCGTAGTGATAGATCATAATAAGATAAGAAGAGCACAAGAAAAAATAATGAAGGAAATATCTGATCAGCATGAAAAGACTTGAAGGAGGAAGGTCTCTCTTGCCTTTTGTTTGATGGAAGAAGAGATGACACAAAAGTTCTCCTAGAGGTAGAGGGAATGGACAGAAAGTTTCCCGGTCTCATCAAAGAAGAACACTACTCTGTGTGTTCCGAACCTGGTGGCCGCTATTTGTTTCACTTTGTTCCTGAAGCAGAAGTAGAAGGCAAGAAACTTGCAGAGGCAATTGCTGATCAAATAATATGTTGGCTTCAAGAAAGAAGACTTGATAGTTCACTGCAGGCCGTTGGTGGAGACTCAACTGCGGTGAACACTGGATGGCAGGGCGGTGTTATGACCCATTTAGGGAAAAAACTTGGAAAAAGGCTTGTTTGGATTGTATGTGATTTGCACACAGGGCAACTACCTCTTCGTCGTTTCATCCAGGAACTTGATGGTCCTACAAAGAGCAACAACAAGTGGTCAGGCCCCCTTAGCAACATGCTAGATGAAGCAACGGAATTAGAAATAAATACAAAATTTCCAAAGGTCGAAGTAGGCCCTCCACTTCCAGTGTTGTCTGAAGAAGTTATCAAAGACCTCAGCACGGATCAATCTTACGCTTATCGTATTGTTCAAGCAATCAGATCAGGAGAGTTGCCTCAAAATCTGGCTCTCTTGGAGATTGGACCCGTAAGTCACAGTCATTGGTTAACTACAGCGATTCGTTTCTGCAGGATTTGGGTTTCCAAACATGCACTGAAGGGCAAAATGCTACAGAATTTGATGTTCATTGTTGAATTTATTTTTGGGTTTTATCTTCCTCACTGGTTCAATGTAAAACTTAATCCAATGTGGATGGGAGGGCCCAACCACATCTTGTTTCAATTACAGCTACTGAGAACCCAAAGGAAAGTAGTGGTGGACATCGTGTTACCTGTGGTGAGAAGGTCCGCTTGGTCTGCTAGGCCAGAGGCAGTTTTGCAAGCAATACTCTGCAGCCAATGTACCAAAGAGCGAACTGAGGCTGTGGAAATCATTCTAATGCTTAGAGGAACATCACTAGATGATGACCAGCTGGGAGACTGCTCTGTTCAGACAAGGTAGGTACCTCCGATAAACGTCAATGCCACGAAATTGTCAGAATTAATTAACTTGAGTTCGGAAGTTTTGGAGCCACCACTGACAACATGTATAACAAACAAAGATTTAACACAACTTAAAGAGGCCCCAATGCAAGTGCCAAAGTGGCCTTCTCACACTCAGAGTGTGGAGAGATGTGTGAAAATGGTCACAGAAGCAGCTAGTCAAGTTTACAGTCACGAGAGGCGAGAAGGCTACATCAAAGCGCAAGTAGCAAGCCGAATGCTGATGTCAAGGAACCGCAGCAAAAAGGACATGACTGCATTGGTTACTTTCAAATAAAGACTCTGAATGATATCTTATTGCCACTTTAAATGTTGATAGGATGTTTGCGCACATTTGTTATTTTGTTACGAATTTATGGAAAAATGGAATTTTTGAATTAAAATTGATGTAGGTAGGAGTTATTTTTTATTGTTTTTGAAGCAAGGATATTATTTTGTATGCCAAATGATTACATTTAATTGCTACCAAATCACATGATTTTCAGTTTAGTCATTTCACCCCCAAAATTGACACACCCTAGTACGCAGTCTTCTCACCAGTGACCCAATCTTCGTTTAGACCATCCACATGACTAATGACCTTAATGGCCATTTGCCCCGTGTTGCGGGCATGTTTTATATATACACACCGATTTGTTGCTGCAGATGTATGAGCCAGTAAATAGCCTTATGCCCATAACTGCGAGGGTTGTTTCTGTGAATGACGGCCAGTGTGTCTAGGAATGAAGTTGTTCTTGAAGACAGTAACGCACAATGAGGCGATCGTGGTTGCCGCTTGCAGCGGTTCGCAGGTGAACTGGTCTATGTACAGGGTGTCCATAAATTATTCACCCCATTATAAGCCTTAATAAATTCGTTATTATAAGAGCTATCTTAAAACGGTTTGCGGCAATTAATAACACAACTCAAGAAATGTTTGTTTTAATTCAGTAAACCTCCATGTGAGCCCCATTGGTAGCACGCAGAACATCAAGGGGATAGATGATTTCGTTCCAAACATTAAGAAGCATGTATTGCGTGATGGAAGCTAATGTCTCTTCAACCCGGTGTCTTAATTCTGTGATGTTATTAACCTTCTTTGCATACACTCTATCCTTTGTGTAGCCCCATAAAAAGAAATCCAGAGGCGTGATATCCGCGGAACGAGGAGGCCATGGAATAGGGCCATCTCGCCCGATCCATCGAAAAGGGAACTTTTCATTGAGGAACCTCCGCACTTCTAATCCCCAGTGTGGCGGTGCGCCATCTTCCTGAAAGAACACACGGGGCTGCATATCCTCAAACTGAGGTGCAGCATACCATTGGAGGTTTGGTTTCCCACATCCACAGCACACACATTGCTTTCTCCTTCAGTGTCACCATTGTGCCCCTAGTGGATGTTCTGCGAAATAAAGAAAAAACATTCTTGAGTTGTGTTATTAATTGCCGCAAACCGTTTTAAGATAGCTCCTATAATAACGAATTTATTAAGGCTTATAATGGGGTGAATAATTTATGGACACCCTATATATCCTTCTAAAGGCCTGGAAACATACTCTAAGCACGCGCACATCATTCACGCAATAACGCTCACATTCATCCGCTATATTGTAAGGAATATCTTCATTAAAACTGTTGTAGTAGCGGTCAAAATCTTCACGCTCACTATCACTCATGTTGGCATAGTTAAAGTAATGTTTAGGGGGCTACAGCTACACCCATCACCTTGGGTAGCTTGGCTAATTTACAGGGTGTGAATAATAAGGTGTCTTTAAACTGAACATTGCCTCTTATTTGCATCTGTATAAGTTTGTTTCCTCTTTTCAAGGGGTCGCCTGTAAATATCACAGATGACATGACTCGTGTTCAAGCAGTTCCTTATAAAGGAATTGTGTCAAATTTTGCCCCGTTATGGGCAAGAATATACACAGTCATTTTTTTAACTTGTACGCTAACTTGAGAATATATGATACAAAGAGTTTCAATGGGTTATCGTGGGCGATCGTTTTAAAATCGTTTGTCCGTTTACCACATTTGTGACACTCATCACACTCAACCTCCATGCACTCATCGCAGATACAAATACAAATACAACTTACAAATAGATGTGAGATAACCTCTTTGGTTTCAGCAACCGTATATGTTTCTATATCGTAGTACACAGTTCTCCAGCGTCTATTTTTAGGCTTAGCGTCTTTCATATAACGTACATGCTTCACTCCATCCGCCTTATATTTCTCATGGCATGTTGGACAGTGAATTTCATCACATTTATGTTTGAATTTCCCACAATTATTCATCATATGAAACATACCACATTAACAGATTCTCATTTTCCTGCATGTGCCAATTGACTTATGGAAAGCAAAACAGATATTATTGAAAAATGTGCGTGTACACACATTACAGTCCCTCTTCTCTGCTTCAACTACACGACTTTCACACCTGGGGCTCTTACACTGCTCACATACCATGTGACAATCCTTACAATGTTTCACTATATCATCCGCAAACTCGAGAACTCCCTTACACAAATCATGATGCCTTCCATATTTTCGACTTTTATCATAACTCGCGTAAACGTCCCTTATATTGCAGATGGGGAAATACGTTTAAGATGACAGCGCTAAAATAAGTAGGGGTCTTGTATGGTCTCTAACACTGCTTTTAAAAATATACACAGTCCTACGACGATCATCCATCCCAAATACAACTATACGAACATTCATTTCCTGCTCCACCCTTCTCAGTTCTTCAGGACCCATATTACAGTCAAATTCTATCTTGCAATCTGCTGCCAGTTTATGGACACGCTGCACAACCGTCGGAAGTAAAATTTTCCTTGCCCATGCATTCAGCACAGTAAACATTAGGGTGGAGTGAAAATGGCCAAAAAATATTTTTTTGAATTTTAACTTACTTGAGGTTTTAAAAGTTGCCAATGGACTAATAGAACAATATGCAAAAAAGTTTATTAAAATCAGACAATCTTTTGATCGACCACCAGACGTTATAAGTTTACAATAATATACGATTTTACACAAAAATACCTAAAATACGAGTAAACATCAGACTATATATTTTTAGTTATTTTGGCACACTATTATGCTAACGATAGAGTCTGAGTTATGCATGCATGGTTAATTCAGAATTGATAGTCACGTTTAGACTCAAGTTTCGGCATAAGCTGCCGAGAAGCGACGCGAGCCCGAATAAATCCATGGCGGGACGTCTCGCCACACACAGCGGCTGAAGCTTCGGTAACTAGGTTCACGCATCTTTCCACCGCCTGTGTGTGACAAGGGAAGCGAGGGAAGAGGACACTTGGTGAAATTTGAGCAGAGATCATGTCGTTCAATTCGTTGTCCGTCATATCCATCGTAACAGGAGGCTCCGTCACGGTCAAAGTCTGCCAATCGACCATGTCCTGGTATTCGGTCGCGTCGAGGTTGAGCGGTGGCACTCGAAACCTGCGGATTTTGTTTGCAGACACATGTGATCTTGCCTTCATGATTCTTCTGAGTCCGAGTTCCCTTATATGTGGTCGCTCATCTGTGATCATGGCTAATAGCACGTTCTCGGGGTGTCCGCAGAAGCCGTTTCGCCGAATCACCGGGTCGACGACTTTCTTTAGAGAGGAGCTGAGGTACCGTGTTCTCACCATCATCCCGTGCAGATGTTTGGCTCCATCTTTGCATGATGGCTGCGTCTTGATGGCGAACCATGTTGGGGCGTAGACCCGGATGATGAATGTGACAAGAGTTTTGATGTTGTTGGATGGTGCATCGAGGCCAACATAGAGGCGGAGGATTCTGTTGGCAGTTGTCAACCATCGCGAGTGGTTCAATGGTCCCGGTTTTCGCAATGCTAGATCACAGGGACAGTGTCCTTCACTGACAGCTTGACACATCTGCCACAGGTACTGCTGGTCAGTGCTCAGGTCCTTCACGTCAACATGCGGCAGTGGCTGTAATGGAGATATAGGTTCATACGATGTTATATGGAGTTCCGTGCATGCTGTGAGAGATTTCCCTATCGGTCCTGAGAAGCACTTAGGTCCTGTAGTTGCTCCATCTAAATGCTGAAACAGGTGTCGCAGGGGGAGCTCGTTAGCATGTAATAAGCACACGAGCCATTGCAGCGGTTTTTGTAGTAATTCCTCAAGCTGCCGAATAACTCCGCCATTATGTCCAGTGTTGACAGCGGTTCCGTCGCATCCGACGACTTTCACACTGTCGAGATCCACACTTCGCGCAGCCAAGCATTCAAAGATTACTTTGGAAATCGCCTTGCTTGATCCACTTGACAGCGTCACGTGGCCAAAGTACGATGAACCTGGTTCACAAATATGCTGACGTGCTCTTCTGTATCTCTGTCCCGGTGGCCATGTCCTGCGGCGTCTCGTACATTTTTCATCGTTCTATCCTTTCGACCGTCGAAGTACAATCCAGGCAAGTCTGTCATACTGCTGTCTAGTTTTGTCAGTTCTTGACGAGTTCTACTTCTTTCTCGGCGAATTTTACTACGATCAATGACTTTGGAGGTGTCATTTGTAGACACAATTCCAATGTCTTGTAGCACGGATGAGGCAATAACGGCTGCTGCTCGATCTGAGACGCCCGTTCTATCGCACGCTTTAGCCAAACATGGTAATCGTACAGTCATCGTCATTCTTTGACGTTTACTCTCCAGTGTCGATAGATCAGGTTTACAGTGTGACTTAGATAGGGTGTATTCTTCGTCGCTGTTGTCGGTGTCGTCGTCCTTGTCTTCCTCGTTGTAGCTTCCAGAATTGCATTGCTGCTTCGATTGTTCTTGGTGAATGCTGTCTTCTCGATTCACAGACTTTCCTGGATATTTTCTTCTGTAGCTTTGTTGTTTCCACCAAATCGATGCCTCCTATAATCATCTTTCTGGCTCCTCTCTGGTCCTCTAGAAACTTTCTTTCTTTGAGTGGTACTTTGTCCGCTCTTTCGCACTTACAGCTCATGACGAAATCTACACATTTGCATTTGCTAATGTCGAAGAGTTTATCTGCGTCTTCTCTGAACTGTTCAAGTTGTTGCTTGTAGTTGTCGTTGTCCTTCCGAGCCTTGTATGGTTTCAAGATTTTCTTGTATTTCTCGTTGTATGGTCTGAGCGTTTCAATCACTCGTCCGTGCGTCACGGTCGGAAGAGACGCTTTCTCCCAAACAAGTTCAACATCAACGCAAACTTTTTTTGATACTTCGGCGAACGGTGGATATTTGTTATTCTTCGTTGTCAGCTGTTGTCTTGTATGGATGTAAGCCTTCATAACATCAGCGTAGGTGGGAAGAACATTTGTGGGTATCTCGCGTGGCGCGCCAAAAATCACACATGCCGCCTTCTCCCTCGTAATAATTTCCATTCTGAAAAAAAAAAAAATTATTATAAATTGTAAGCAATGTAAGACTATTAAAGAATTTCTGCAAGAAAAAGAAATATCAAATTAATACTGTCACACTCACTTGTCAAACACCTATAAACAGATATCAATATGTAATTAACTTACTTTTAATATCAAGTTTCACGAAAAAATGATGATAACAGCACAAATAACCTTCAATTCTCACTGCCACATGTGGACTGAGCTTGGCGGAGCAGCCGCGCTTTGCATATTACTCACTCTCCCCCCACTCCCAATCTCCCATCCCCTCTGACTCACGGACTGCGTATGTTATCGCACCAAATCACTACCATCACTGAAACTAGCATTAAATCAATGTATGGTTAACTAAACTCTTTCTTATCTCACTTACTCACATCAGCTCTAATAATTTGGCCACCCTCTGTAATTGCCATTAATTTACATTCCACACATGTTGTAATCTTAAATGTCAACCTCAAGTATGCAATAACACAGTCTACAGCAAACTAAGCTGTTAATTATTTGCATAAACATGGATGAAAGACCAGCATCTTGGATGACTCCTGACGGGCAAAGCGATCGTTAAAACATGAAATATGCCATATATTAAAATCGCTGGTGGTCAATCAAGCAATGCTTCAATTGTATTATAATTTCACATGCTTGTTTCTAAAGCCCATTGGCAACTTTTCCACACTCAAGTAAATTAAAAATCCAAAAATGATATTTTCACTCCACCTTAGTAAACATATGAGGTAAGACTAGTGCTATAAGGCCGCAACCACGCTCGGAGTTTATATGCTGCCTGTAAATAGCCTGAGAATTGAAGTTAAGAGTATAAGGTGTGGCCGTATGTCCCACAACACGGAATACTCTGTCAATATCTGTCGTGAAGTTGTCCATGTTGAAAGCACTGCATTATACGTCCCATAATATACTCTATATCTACAGCGGCGAAGCCCCTGTATGGTATTACTCAGTGTTGGAGTCCTCATCTGGCCCGAACCCAAAGGACAACCTCGTCCTGACTTCACGTTCCTCGCTGCTCTGAAGGGCAAACTTCACAATACATTCAACTACGCGTCGCAGTCAGTGTTCAACACCATTGCTATACATGGTTGCAGGGTCGACCGTGACTACATACCGATTTCTAGTAAGGGCTGGCGTGGGGGTGGAGGTGCGCACCAGCTCGAATATTATGCTGCTCTCCACAGGACGAGATGGTGCTCTTGTGGAGAATACGACTGAAAATGAAGAGGTATAAGGGGTCACAGTTTTATTTGTACAAGGAACTAATGTGGGGGCTGTGTCGTAAGACTTTGAGGGTTGGGGCTCTATTACTGGGGGTCTAATAACCGCTGCACTCCTGGCACGCTTTATACCTGACGTGGAAGGCGAATCATCAACTTCATCATGCCCCAGCTTTCTCGAATTGTCGGGTGGGGGTGCTACAGGTGTCGCTGGTGGGGGTTCTCTAGCGGGGTGGAGCCTGTAGCCACAACTACACTGTCATCGGAATCATCTGTAATATCGATGATGGGGATATGTTGCTAGCACAGTACCTAATCTTCATCGTCACTCACAGTTCTGAGGAAGAAGAGGAAAAACAAAACTAGAATATAAGGAGCATCACTTAAAATTTTATTATATTTTGTAAATGTTCCACTTAGGAGTGTGACGTGTTAGAGATGGATTCTGTAGAAAAATTCAGGTTCACGAGCCCCTCCACATGTATTATAATGAGGCGTTGCGTGGAAGAAGGGCGACCTAGCCAAAATCAAATCTTTGAGAAAAATGCATTTTACGTTGGAGAGGTATTTATCTACAATTAGGTAGAAGAAGGGCGACGTAACAATGAAATATTTTTAAAAAAGAAAGATAATTTTTTACTTATTTCCCATCATGCATATGCATAATTCTTGTAATTTTTTGTTTATGATGTATTCATACATTAGCACGATCATTAAAATGAAAGAAAAACTACATAATTATTCTCAAATTTTATTACCTATTAAAAAAAAGACATAGGTACCAAAAAAAACATTGAAAGGTAGGTAGTAGAAACTTGTATAAATTATTGATATTCTTGGATGTCATCATCTGATGCGGGCTCTTGCCTGACTAAATTTGCAACTCCTGATTCTTGTTCTGAGACTAAATTCTAGAAAAATGGTTTGTATTCTAATGGGATGTATTGCATCAAATCCTTAATGTCACTCAATTTAGCTTGCTTTACTTTTAGTGGCTTGTCATACATCTCAGGTAGGTTTACGAGTGATAAATTAAAGGTTTCAGGATCATAAATTTTCTTTTTGCCTTTTTGCAACTTGATTGTAACTGGCTCTGTAATGTTATAAACAGGCTTCAAGTTCTTTCCTGATAGAACATATTTTAAGCTACTGAAAATCAGCAATAATTCATTTTCGCCAAAAATGGCTAGGTCGCCCTTCTTCCACGCAACGCCTCATATCTGGCCCTACAGGATTTGGTATAACTGCTATTCGACATACCAATCAGTATTCAACGAGTACCAAGATGATATTTTGTTCCATAAAAGTGTATATGACGTTAATTCGATAAAGGGAAATGAGTATACAATCAGTGTAATTGACGATATCATGGTAGAAGTGGATAAAACGTTTGCCGAGACATTTACAGTGTTCTCCCACCATCTTAACATAACCGTATTCTTCATCAATCAGAATCTATTTTTCAAAAATAGATACATGCGCAATGTGCGCTAAATACACAATATCTAGTCTTATTCGCACAACGAGGAGATGTGTCACAAATTGGGGTATTAGATAATCAAATGTTCTCGAATCAGCGTAACGAGCTTTTGGAAGTTTATAAAGAAGCTACAAGTCAACGTACGGACATTTGCTTTGTGACATTCATCGGCGAAAAACGTTTACGGTGCTTCTAAGAACGAATATGTTCCCAAACGAGCCTGAAACAGTGTATATTCCAGAATGACAAAGAGGCCAAAGAAATACTGTGAATTAATAAAAATCTATCATCGACTACCACGGGCAGTGCAGCAGCTGTTTCTTAAAAATATTGACTCCGAGTTTTTCAAATGCATCTGGTAAATCTGTCTTAACGTTATAAAATGGAATGTACCAATGAAACCCCCTCAGAAGGCTCGCCTACGCCGTTAAAGAACATAATATGCACACTAGCTCGTAAAAGTTAAACTGTGGGGAAGAAAAACGAATTATTGTACAAAGAGGGGGTTCATTCCCACCCGTCTTATTTTCAGTCTTGGGGCCTTTACTGACTAGTTTAATATAATGAAGAAAGTAGACGTGATTTCACATGAGGTGTATGCTTCACTTCAAGGCTTAAAGAGTCCAGGTAGGGTTCTAGAACCCCGTAAAAGCAGGCTTAAAAGAATGGAAGGCGAATTGTTAGACCTATTAAACAGTGAAAAGTCACCTGACGAGAAAAGATTTTTATACCAAGAAGCTCTGCAGAAATTTCTTCATGAGAACGAAAATTATAAGAACCCGACAGAGGTCCCCGTCGTTATTAGGCACAGCGCAGACGACGCTGAACATGGAGGCATAGGACCTGGGGTCGAGGCTAGAGACGACCAGTCAAAGAACAACGGAACGACCCCACAACATATTGAGCATGTATTAAAAAGTAGTCTCCCACATACATTGAGGAATAAAGGCTTAAGTCTTTATAATCTATTGAGTGGGGATTCCTTTGTACAGTGAACCGATACAGGTGAGGTCATTGTTGAAGGAACAAAGGTACAGGGCTCGAATATCGTCGACATCGTCCATGACCTGGTGAGAAAGTGCGATAGGCCATCACCATCATGATGGAAGCATATTAAAGCAAGACTACAGCAAATAAATGTCCCAAAAACATTGATAGGAAATCTGAACAGGTTAAAAGACTTTGTGCAAGAGTCGTATGTGCCAGAAACCCACAACTGAGTACGCCTTCACCCCCAGCAGGAGCATTTCTGAAGAGGAGAAAGAGACCAAACAACAACGGTCAACCCTACCCGCTTGCCTCTAAAATTATTGGATTCGCTGGCCTCACCCTACAACCGTTCACACCACCGTGCGATTGGAACAACACCTAACGAGATTTTAGAAAGAGGTATGCATAGAGAACGTGAGGTGAGGAAAGATAATCGTAATGTGTCAAACCGGTCTGCGCGTTTTAAAATCAATGATTATGTAAGGCTGTCGCGTTCGGGTAATAAATTCGCGAAGGGATTTGAGCAAGGTTGGACACGTGAGATTTTCAAAGTTAGGGCTATGAGACCTAAAGACGAGATAATGCTCTATTACGTTGAAGATTTGAATGGGGAAGAAATTGCAGGAGGCTTTTACGGCGAGGAACTGCAGAAAGTGACATTTAATTTAGGAAAAAAACGTGTTTAAAGTTGAAACAATTTTGGGCAGGAAAGGTTCAAGAAAGAGAAAAATGTACCTGGTGAAATGGCTAGGGTACCCAGAAAGCTTCAATGCCTATATAAAAGCTGCTGCAATAATGAAGCTTAAATATTATGCAACATGGCGCCTAACCACTTCTACGTCACACTCCCGTACTCTTCTTCTCTGTCTGTACATCCTGGCAACACCCTGGCCAACTCTGTAACAGAACTCCATGGGCCTTTCGAATTGGGTCGTGAATCATATTAGGTAGGAATATGTGAAATTCAATTGTCTACCAAGTTTTTAATTATTGATAATAATGAATCCGTTTTTACGGTTCTTAGAAACCGTGATGAGTGTGAAAAGGCCGGTTTAACTCGGGACGAAACCATGCGTGGCAGCGTGCCGCCCGGCGTGGGGAGGCACAGTACTACACTGTAGTAGTAACACTATACCCGGGTCATTATTGCGCAGCCGAGGATGTTGTAAGAGACCTAAATGGTAGTTTGAAAAGATCAAAGCTTACGGATGAATTAATACACGAAATCATAAACAAAGATACCCCGGTACATACTCTGACTCTAAAATCAGAGGCTAACAGAAATATTAAAGACAATGGGCTGTTCAAAATTATAACTGAGAGCCGATATGGAACAGCACTCGAAAGAGACACCTTTCACAAAACACATCATGACTTGTGCATCCTAATGTATCAGTTGAAATTGGAGAAATTGAACGATGGCTACCCTGCCCCAGACATGTGCTATATTTACAGCAATATCGTGGGACATCAGTTTCTTGGGTATACCCAGGCGCGCCTGCTGCGTATCGCTCACATTCCCAATCATAGAGGAAGGAGTTTAAGCATTACATATGACAAGCCTCATTATGTCAATGTCGCAACTAACCTACTAACCAATATCTCAATATATATATATATATAGATATATATATAAGAACGAATGAGGGGGAAAGTTTTCCATTCGGTGACGGGAGCTTAACAGTGAAACTGCACTTTTGTCGCACTGTGATATAATGACCCGTAGGCCTTTCACAGTCTATTAAGGGTTGAGATACCAACGCGGGAGTGGGATTGGATTAATTTTTTCAACCATACTCCGTAAGGCTGTCCCCTCGCTGAAGAGTGGTGCCAGATATGTCTCGGCAGGAAAGAGTTACAAGCAGTTCTTAATACGGTAGAAAACATAATGGCGGGAACTAAGCCTAAAGAAGCTCTAAAAAACACTTAATGTGTACACGGGACGAAATCATCAAAGATGCAATGAGAAAAATGCGTAGTGGTGGTGGGAAGAAGAAGAAGAGGCCTCTCCAGAAAAAGAAAACTACACATTTGCACAGGAAACGGGTGGCAATTTCGTACAAAACACCTCAAAATTAACCAAAAAAGTTTGCTCTCGTCATTTTCGTTTAAACTAACGAAAATATTACGACTTAACCTAACCATTCATCAAGGGCGTACAGTTGACCTAACCGGGCATTCAATTAACCTAACCAGGCATTCAGTTGACCTAAACAGGCATTCAGGTGACCTAACCTGATATTCAGTTGACCTAACCGGGCATTCAATTGACCTAATCGGGTATTCAATTAACCTAACCGGGCAATCAATTAACCTAACTGGTTAATATTGGTTATTTCACCTAAATATCTTCTGGTCTTTTCGTATTAGGCACTCACTGTCACATTTCGGGAAAGTTAAGGATGAGAGAATAACGCCGTAATTAGTAAAAATATCGAATCCTTTGTTTTCATCTAGGGCACATGACGAATCAAGTTCTGAAAGTCGAAATCATAGTACCACTTTTTAAATTGATATTAGCTAAGGTCATTGCTTTCTTGAATCATAGGTTTTTCACTTCCTATCGAAAGAGGTGCCACTATTTCTGGCTCGCCATGGCGCGTTTCATCCATCCGTGTAGTTCACAATGTTGTAAATCGGAGCTGGCCCTCTTTGACATGCCCCCAACTCAAGTTTCTATTGAGCACTGTGACTTTATTACAATTAATCCGTTAAACACCATTAGCTGAGTTTTTAGCTCCCCGAGTGATCCTATAGAGTTCGTGATCTCTAGCTCAGACTACGAATAGCACATTCAGATGGAACAGATTGTGAAGACAAATACGCTGTATTTCCAGAAACAAACTTTCTACACTCCATATTCAGTCAGTGTGACGTGTATTTAAATTAGGTCAACATCTCGGCAGGAACTGGTTACTATCACCTACGAGCCTATCTGGAAAATGTCCTCAACTTTTCAAAAGAAGCGAAGGAAACTTTTTTAACTGCCGAAGGCTATTATCAAGCTAAGATGAGAGCAGTATAAAGGGCAAGCTTAAAAATTCATATATAATATATTATATATCATATCATTCATCATATATCTCATATTTCACAATCCAGCAGAAGCTGCTTGTGAATTGGGTCGATATGAAAATAACGCTCACTTATACGAATCCTGAGATGTTTAAATCTAGGGGCTGACCAAGAAGAGAGCTCAAAACCTGTGGTGATTCACGTTAATGGAGCCCTATCTCCGCGTGCGCCGAGTGAAATTAAGCTCGGCTAAATAAATAGAAATTTAAAAAAATTTAGTACACACCACAGTAAAATACCCAATTAACAGAGTACAGATTAAACTATATATGGTGCCCTCTGGGCTAACATCGAAGCAGATAGAAAAAGTCGCCCTTGGATCTCTACCTAAAAGGTTATTAATTGGAATGCAGGAACACGTTTCTGTGAATGGTAAATATAAAAAGAACGCCTTTAATTTCGAAAATTTCGGCCTTAAAAATATAACCCTATACGTCAATGGAGTCGCCATAGGGGGGACATTAGAAACGGATTATTCAACAGAAGCCGTGTTCTCGCTTTGCTCGAGAGCTTATAGTAATCTTGTACATATTCCCGGCACTTGTAACGAATTAGGAATTGGCGTAACACAGAAGGAATTCATCGAACAGGTTAACCTTTACCCGTTTGACATCACCCTTGACTTATCTGCTAGTATAAACACGCACATAAGTCCACAGCAGAGTAGAAACATCTCAGTCAGATTGGAATTCGCCAAGCCGCTAGACGCCCCTATTAGTGTACTAGTATACCTCGAATCACAAGCCCTAATACCGATCGACAGGTTTAGAGGTGTAGTTACAGACTTTTAAAATGGATGCGAATACACTACAGAGAGTAATGAATAGTGCCCGAATCACACGCTCCAAATTTATCGGTGTTTGCGAAGAATGAAACACTGAAGCTTCCAGCTACGAGAACACTGTGGCGTAGTTATTCTAAATACGGATGTGAGCGGAGGCGAAGAGATTCATTGGCTGGCCGTTTATTTTAAAAATAGGGAGCGAATTTACTATTTTAATTCACTGGGGATCCATCCTTGGAATGACGCTATTATTGTAAAATTTCTCGAGCAATTGCACATTCCCCAAATTGTCTGGAACCCTTACCAATTCCAGGACTACTATAGCAATACTTGCGGCATGCACTGCCTTCACTTCTCATGCATATGGCACGCGGGAACGATTTTACAAATTTTTAAAAATTATTCGATTTGTGCGACACCGAACCGAAATGATGAAATGGTATGTAAACACATAAAAAACCGGTTCCCATTTGTATGCACTCGATGTATTGTGTGACAGTTTTACGGGTGTATAATTGTGACTTTATCAATTGTATCAGGTCATCCCATAAGTAATGTCGTTTTTTACAATAGATTAAGTTTAAACTAGTCCTACTCGGTTTAAACATAAATTTTCAGAAGGTTATATCTAAGAGGAGATCTATCGTGTTTCGCTACATACTTTACAGACCTTGACCAGTGAAGACGTGTGTTTTGCTTTATGTGAACTCCTCATAAACATGGCGGTATCCGAAGAGCATATCAGGCATATAATGCTTTACGAGTTCAAAAAAGGGAATAGTGCTACTAAAGCAACGCGAAACATTCAGGAAGTTTATGGCAACGATATTCTGCATGTGAGGAAATGTCAAAGATGATTTAAAAAGATTAGAAATAGTGACTGCTGTTTGACAGATGCAGCACGCTCTGGACGCCCTGCTGAGTTTGATGATGACCTGCTGTTAGCCGCACTTGAAGAAGGCTGTTCAACAACTGTCGAAGAATTGGCCCAGAAACTCAATTCATCCCCGTCCACCATCCATCGACATTTGCAACAACTCGGAAAAGTGCCTAAGTTAGGAAAATGGGTGCCACATGAATTGTCGGTCGACAATCTGAGGGTGCGGGTAAACATTAGCACAGCTCTTCATTCCCGTGAACTCCAAGTTCCGTTTTTGCACCGTTTAGTGACTGGTGATGAAAAGTGGATACTGTACCAGAATGTTAAGCGCCGTCGACAGTGGGTTTGTGCCGGAGAACCAGCGACACCACAGCCAAAACCAAATCTTCACCCTCGGAAGGTGTTGCTTAGTGTTTGGTGGGATAAAGGTGGTGTAATACACTTTGAAACCTTACCACACAACCAAACAATCACCGCTCAAGTCTACTGTCAACAACTGGATCGATTGAACACTGCACTAAAAGAAAAGAGACCTTCTTTGGTTAATCGGAAAGGAATCGTGTTGCACCACGACAACGCACGTCCTCCTACCGCTCGGAACACTTCTGCAAAAATTGAGGAGCTTGGGTGGGAAAAACTTCCACACCCTCCATATTCTCCAGACCTTGCGCCTTCAGATTATCATCTCTTCAGGAGTCTGCAAAACATTCTTGACGAGAAACAGTATACTTCTTTAGATGACCTGCACACCAGTCTTTGTACGTTTTTTGCCTCAAAACCGCCTGAATTTTATAAACATGGCATTGAAAAGCTTGTAGGACGTTGGCAGAGTGTCATTGATTCCGATGGAAAATATATACTAGATTAAAAAGTTTCAGTTGAGTTTTTTTTTGTCCTTCAAATTCCGATCTAAAAAACATTACTTATGCGATGACCTGATAATAATATTGTGTAGAATTATAAAATTGCACAATAATATTAGTTTGTATAGCGTTTAAGGACAAGACTTATAAATACAAAAACTTCACTTTTTTCTACGTGAATGTCAAAATATGATAATAAAAACCCACTCTAATAGACAGAGTTTGTTTCCACAACAGTTTCGATGCCCATTGGCAGAAAACAGAGAAACAAATGAACCAAAAACAAGAGGGGAAACAGTCCAGGGACCATTAAGAAATTCGCACCTAGGTTAGATCCCGTTCTCCCCACACTGGAAGGGCATTTTTTTTTTAAATTAAAGGGACCCGCACAAATTTAAAACTTTCTTGTTCTATACATACAGATTCTATTATTTTTTTACATAATTATTACATTTATTATTAAATTTATCAATTTAATATTGCATTATTATTTATTTCAGAAATTATAAATTTATTATTACATTGATTATTACATTGTTGTTTATTATACAGAAATTATAAACCGAAAAACGAATGATAAAGGCGAGAAGAAAACAATCCAGAGACCATTAAGAAATTCGCACCTAGGCTAGATCCCGTTCCCCCGACCCCAGAAGGGCATTTTTTTATTAAAGGGTCCCGCTTATAAGTACATTCGCACAAATTAAAACTACCTTCTTGTTCTATACATACAGATTCTATTATTTTGACATAATTACTACATTTATTATTGAATTTACGTTTTTTAACATTTACAGGAATTCCCCGCTTATTGCGGTTTCGATTATTGCGATATTCGAGTTATTGCGGTTTATAATTTGCGACTATAATCCCGATTATCACTTTCAAACTTCGAGTTATTGCGGTATTTGAAAATCATACGTCTGGCAAAAATGTTATGTTCCGACGTTTGCACGTGGTTATCGTACAGTACACGTATACCCAGTATCACCCGGCAGCTGGTTGGTGTTCAGTGTCGCTGCAGTCTTCATACAGAACAGTTCGCTTGCATAGTTTACTTGCATTATCAACCCTTTGTACAATGAGTGTGATTAGAAAAGCTGAAGATGCTATTGGAAGTGCTAAGAAGAAACGCAAAGTGAATACTTTAGAAGAAAAGTTACGTATGTTAATAAACTTATAAAACTATGTTACGTATGTTAATAAACTTATAAAACTATGTTACGTATGTTAATAAACTTATAAAACTATATACTGTGTTTCATTTACTCATTTTGGCAACATTAACGTTTTAACATGTATTATGCATCCTGATTATTGAGGTTTATTCGATTTATTACGGTTTTTGAAAAGTTTTGGCAGCATTAACGTAATTAACATGTATTATGCATCCCGATTATTGCGGTTTCGGTTATTGTGGCGTTTTCGCTGGGAGCATTAACCGCAATAACTGGGGAATTCCTGTATTATTATTACACCCGACGCCGTAAGGAATTTTTTGACCAAGAATCTCATTAAAGGGTCCAACTTATAAGTACCTTCGAACAAATTAAAATTATCTTTTTCTATACATACAGATTCTATTATTTTTCTTTTGACATAATTATTACATTTATAAAGTACCTTACTTGATTCCCAATCTACAGCATGATTATTTTGGCTGGCGTGATAAAAAATGGCATTATTAGTATTATAACTTCTGAAGGCATATTTGTGTTGTAATACTAATAATGCCATTTTTTATCACGCCAGCCAAAATAATCATGCTATAGATTGGGAATCAAGTAAGGTACTTTATAAATGTAATAATTATGTCAAAAGAAAAATAATAGAATCTGTATGCATAGAAAAAGAAGATAATTTTAATTTGTGCGAAGGTACTTATAAGTTGGACCCTTTAATGAGATTCTTGGTCAAAAAATCCCTTACGGCGTCGGGTGAACGGGCTCTAACCTAAGTGTGAATTTCTTAAATGTCTCTGGATTGTTTCCTTACTCGCTTTTGGATCATTCGGTTTTTTTTTTTCGATAAAATGTAAATGGAATAATAAACGTAAATGTAAATGTAATAATGGAAGTAATAATTGTGGAAATAAATATAAATTCTATAAATGTAATAATAAAGGTAATAAAATAAATGTAATAATTAGTGTAAAGGTAATAATAATAAATGTTAAAAATCGTAAATGCAATAATAAATGCAGTAATTATGACAAAATAATAGAATCTGTATGTATAGAACAAGAAGCTAGTTTTAATTTGTGCGAATGTACTTATAAGCGGGACCCTTTAATAAAAAAATGCCCTTCTGGGGTCGGGGGAAAGGGATCTAGCCTAGGTGTGAATTTCTTAATGGTCTCTGGATTGTTTCCTTCTCGCCTTTTTCATTCGTTTTTCGGTTTATAATTTCTGTATAATAAACAACAATGTAATAATCAATAATAAATTTGTAATTCCTGTAATAAATAATAATGCAATATTAAATGTAATAAATTTAATAATAAATGTAATAATTATGTAAAAAAATAATATAATCTGTATGTATAGAACAAGGAGATAGCTTTAAATTTGTGCGAATTTACTTATAAGCGGGTCCCTTTAATTTAAAAAAAAAAAATGCCCTTCCAGTGTGGGGAAAACGGGATCTAACCTAGATGCGAATTTCTTAATGGTCCCTGGACTGTTTTTCCTCTTGTTTTTGGTTCATTCATTTTTCTGTATCCACCCGAAGAGGATGACAGTGGGCATCGAAACTGTTGCGGAAATAAACTGTCTATTAGAGTGGGTTTTTATTATCAGACGAGACTTATGTTCTGTAGCTTATTTAAAAATGCAATGGATGCTGATTCTGTAAATTAAGTTGGATATACAGTATATATAATTTATAAAAAATTAATACCAATGTCACTCCTATATATGTGAGGAACATTGAAAATGTGTTGTATACAGTAAACGCTATTATGTATTAATTTACAAAACAATCCTCATAGTTGTATCATTAAAATGTTGAAAATACAAGGCTTATTCTTATCCCGACACACAAAAGAAAAAGAAAAAACTCACATTATTTCTTGGATCGAGTGTCCAGTAAAACTTCAACCCCCATGTTCAAAAAATCCTCGTCGGGTATTTGGGTTTCTTCAAAGCTATTACGAAAAGTTCCGATAACACGATGAAATTCCGACCGGGTCCTTTAGGAAAAAAACGGCACGGTTGTGCAGAAAAATTTTTAAATTATTTTTTGGTCAGTTCATACATTTTCTGAAGAAAGTCTGCAGACCTTTGAATTATGATATAATTTAAAATGTAAAGGTAGAAATTTTAGGTGAATTTGATGCAAATATAATATAATAGAGACGCTTAAATAACCAGTGCACCCAGTGTATATATATATATATATATATATATATATATATATATATATATATATATATATATATATATAGACGCTGTATCCCTTTTTTAAAATAATTATAAAAATTTCGTCTACTTATTACAATTTGATTATAAGATTTTCGCATCCATTTGTAATAAGCATTTTATAGCTTAGAGTTTTGTAATTAATAACTAAAATAATATATAATTATATATGAAGATAATGAAAAAAAATAAACCACTTAGTATTGTTCACCCATACGCGAATCATTATGTGAGTTTGTTCAAAATGCTTTGCTCGATAACCACATCTAGCAACTAAAATTTATAAAAATTAATAACAGACGCCTAGGTTTATTGAGAACATACTGTACATATTTTGGGTGAATTTGTTGCAAATATATCATAATAGAAACGCTTAAACTGCCAGGGTATCAGATCAAATAATGGTTAGATTAAATAACAATATACATATCTTAGGTGAATTTAATGCAAATATAATATCATAACAGAGAAGCTTAAACCGCCAGTGTACCCGATCAAATATTGGTTAAGTTAATTAACAATATACATAATTTAGGTGAATGTCATGTAATTATAATATCATAATGGAGACGCTTTAACAACCCGGTTACCCGTCAAATAATGATTGGGTTAATTGAAAACAAATTTAGGTTGATTGCCCAGTTAGCTCAATTGCAAGCGTTTGACGTGGGGTTAGGATAAATCGTGATAATTTCTATTAAAAAAGAGAAAATATGAATACAGATCTCAACTTTTAAAAATGAATATTCACTCGCATTTTAAAAGCTAGTTTGCATAATTTACAGCCATCGGTAACTTTATCATTTAGCCGGTCACTATATATTATATATATATATATATATATATAGAGAGAGAGAGAGAGAGAGAGAGAGAATGTAAAAAAAAGCTTTGGTGGAAATGCAGGAATATAATTTTCTACTTACATTTCGCACATGTTTCTGTCCAATGTATCATTCTATCCAGCATCACAAATGTTCGCCACATCCTGCGACGAAAGCAACCCCTCTCGATCAACTGCTTTGAAAAGTAACATTGTTGCTCCCACACTATGGACCAATTGGATAAAATCACACTACCGTGTATATATATATATATATATATATATATATAAACATGTGTGTATATACTCATTTCACTTCGCGAATGTAACACGTAATGTGGCCAACTTCAAGCAGGTGTCGTGAAGAATAGAGTTCTGTTTGTCTGTAATCATTACGGATAGCAAATGAGTGATCATTCACCGGTAACAATAGCAACTGATATGACACGAATTGAACGTGGACCCCTTTATATGTGGAGCGTTGACCCAACTCGAAGGCTTTCTGATTGGCGGATAACGGCTCTGTAGGCGTTGCTATGTTGAATGTATGTGGATTTTAAACAAATCAAAATATCGTAGGCTTGATCTCAGAGCCCATTCGTCAGCTCGAGAAAACAATCCTTAGATTTTTAATTGCTTTCAGAGAGGCCAAAAGTATGTAAATTTAAATGAATGGTTGAATAATTCCTTATTTTCTAAATAAAAACGTATTTATTTGCTTGAATATCAGCATAAAATTAATTATTTAGCATGTATTTAAATTTTTTAAAAAATGTAAACTCATTGTTAATAAATCTTCATTGAATAAATTTAACAGTTTTTACATAAACTGATTTGTATTCGTATTAAAGGGAAGACTTTCGAACTCTTTTTAAAGTATTTATAAAGTAACTTGAAAGTCTTTTTATTATTTTTATTAAAATTCGCAAGGTTTTAAAGCCTTTTGAAGGATTAAACTCTTTTAAAGCCTAAAAACTTTAAAATTTTAAATTTTACTCTTGAAGTTTTAAAATTTTAGGTCCTTTAAAGGAAAATCTTTAATAAGTGGGTACGTACCTCATTAGTTCACAAATGATGAGAATAAAATACGTTTTTCCAATCCGAGCTTTTCACAACGCATATCGATACGTATTTAAGGCAAAAATAACAGGTGTCAGGTGTTTGCGCAGATAAATGTTTTTACCATTACCTATAATGTATATATATACATATATATATATACACACACACACATATATATATATATATATATATATATACAAGGTAGAGAAAGTTTTTTCAGAAGTGAATTTGAGTTTATATATAACCAAGAATCACTTTTAATAAAAATATTAATTAATTAAAATAACTTTTTATCTATTTAAATTTGTATTATTATGATACATGCCTGCGAATGAGAACTTTGTAATAGTTGATATCTTACTAATAACTGATTTATATAGTTCAACTACGCCGATTTCGAATAAGGTGTCCATTTTTTCTTTCACGTAATGATTTTCTGCAAACTAGAAGGGAAAAAAACAATATAGATAAATATTATTTATTTCAATTTGTATTAGGCACCTAATTCGCCTTGTTATACTAATCACAAATGCAAACAACTTTAAAAAGAAAGATTATTCATGTCAATTACATATTCATGTTTATTTGTCCGGAGTTTTCTTGTGAGATTAATGCTTTTTAGACTCGAATGTAGGCGCTGTTCCTTTTCTTTTATGTAATAGTTCTAGAGTAACCCGTCCCACCTTCCCTGTTATCTCCTCTACATTTCTTTGATGTCTTGGCGAAACCAGTCATTTATAGGCATTTATAGGCATTTATAAGCAGTAGTTTTAAATAAAAATTTAGTGAAAATTACTTACATATGTAATATGAAATATGACATTTTGTGAAAAAATCTGGATCCAACAGGTGCATCAAAGCATTAGAATTAAATTATATTATAAAAATATTAATGCCTTTGTCCATATTTTGGGTACACATGGTTTCTTATCGTAACGCTTCGTTTATCCATATGTTCATACGACAGAAGCCCGGGTGAACACCTCGCAGGAAATTTTCGGTTCACTAATTCTGAACAACAGGTGGCTCATTTCGTCAGAAATAATTTTTGGGGAATGGCATTTAATATCAGGAATAAAGGTTATTTATCTTTCATATGCTTCGTAGCTTTGACGATTTTTCCCCGTCAGTAAGTCGCCCTGATTTGTGCTAATGTGTCAAAAAGAAAATGTGAATATTTGAATTGATATGGCCTTAAATGAAAAAAAAAAAATATATATATATATAAATATAAATATGAACCATGAATAATTCTTATATTCCTATACTATCTTATTCTTTCATGAAATTCTTATATTCATTTATATAGTTCTCGTATCCATTTTTAAAATTTATGTGTTTATATGGTTCATGTATTTATATAATCCAATATATTCGTATATATTTAACTTTATATAATACCTATATTAATATGTATGTACTTGTATGTATTCATTTTTACATAAGGACCAAAATCGCCTAAGGCGAGTTTGGGTAAAAAAATTTATTTGCTTTCTACTTTGCCAAATAATTGATGACTTGTCGTTTTAAAATCTCTCAATCATTTTTTTTAGATTTCGCTTAATAATGAATCCTGCTTAAGCTTTGCAATGTTCATATTTTGTATACATTCTCTCTTCGTATAAAAGATGAAGTCACGTCTTGCCTAAGCATTTAATTGTAAATCTTAAACCTTTAATTTTTACTCTATGCATACTTTAGTGTAAAGATGCATAGTTCAATTTCCACTTTTAGTTAACTTGGCAGATCATGATAGCATCAGATCTGAAAATACGCGGTTTCAGATAAAAATATGGCTTCATCTTCAAATATCTTGTTTATTCGTTTAAACCTTACCACAGCTAAAAGATTTACTTTATTTTTAAATATTGTGCAAAAATAATGCAGCCTTTTCAACATTTAATAATAATGATGTTAGCAGTTTTGGGGTATATAAACCCAAGTAAAATCTTCCATATGTTATTATGAAATAGATTCAAAGGCTGAGCACTACCTGTACCTTTTTGCAGTAAAATCCAGTAAGAAATAGTCTTTATCTTCTCCTTCGAGCCTTGCTCTCTTCAGAGAATTTAATCATTAAAATTTCCCGATACGTGACAAGAAGAATCCGGGAATCTTCAGAGAATTTAGTAAGCCTCCCAGAATCCTCCGAGACACTATAGAAGAACTCGGAGAGTAATATAGAAGAAAACTACTACAAGTCACACATCCGTTGCTGCCACCTAACTAGAACCCCCGTCCACTTCGAACCAACCCAGGCCATAGACGGAGGGGTTAACAACTGGCAACTTCTGCATCCAGGATTCTTCCAGTCTTCCAGACCCTGGAACTAGAACCAACACCCAGTTGACCGGCGTGTCACGACTTCCAGTTCGTCACATTCACCCTTGAACCGGTGTTTCACGACTCGAAGTTCTCCACGGCTAGTTTTCATCCAAGAACAAGTGACCAACAAGACACGTCTTCAGGACATGTCTCCAAATTTTTCGCGGTAGGAATCTTGTTAAGTACAAAACTCTTTTTTAAAATAATCTCTAAACATTTGAAAAGTCAGTATTATTAACAGTTAATAATTAGTATTGAGCCAGAATTAACAAAAAACACAGTGAACATTCCATACACCAGTGATACATTTCTTTTAGTGAAACCGAGTTATTCCCACTATTACAGTTAGTATAGTATAATTTTATTTAATGTACCAAGCATAGTATTACCATACCTTCAAGTACATTCGAGTGAAATCTTGTTTACATTTTTTAAAAATTATTTTGTTTACAATCTTTTCAAATTTTCCCCTAGTTAGGCAAATTATTGTGCATTTATATAATGTGTATTTTTTAGATAGAGTAGTTAGGAAAACCAATCAAGTGATCATTCCATAAATTAAGATCGGTCAAGCAGACCAAATTAGAACACATTAATAGTACCTACCCCGCGCCCTTCAAACATATTCCCAAATACACAAACTGCAGATCAAGTACAAGCCAATATGTCTCAAATCCCCGCCCCATCGTACATTAACTTAGGTAGACTAGTAAACCTTCTCCATACTGTCTTAATTTTTAAGGGGACCATAGATAATCATCTTGTTGAACCAAGCGTAAGACCTTGGATTGAGTCTTTAGAACAACTTTTTTTACGCGAAAACATCACCGATGATGATATAAAGATAAGGGAAGCAAAAAGGTTTATCGACCCTAAAGAAGGGAATGCTCGTCACACAGTCACCTACGTCCCATCATTTAGCGAAGCCACAACATGGGACAATTTTAAACAAAACTTATTAGAATTTTTTAAAGAAATAACACTTGCACAACCCTTAGCCACGTTAGAAGCAGTCTTCCAAGCTAAATGGAAGAAAGAGGAACATGAAGACTTAAATAATTTTATTACACGAACACATAAACTCGTAGGAGAAGCCCTCCGAGCGCAGAAAATGCGTGTGGCATTACTTTCACTTCAAAACAAAGAAATCTAATCGGAGCAACGACCATTTACCAAAACCTACCCGGAGCACCTAAAAAAAGTTTCAAGAATTTTTAAATGTTGACAAACCTGGAAGTGTAGCCATAAATAAAATACGGGAACATTACCCAGATTTAGCAAACCAGAACTACCGAAAGGGTAGAGAAACCCCCGTACATTACATTCAGCAGCAGCAGCAGCAACACAACACCAACAGCAACAACAACAACCCTATAAATCGAGGCCAATGCAGGGAACACCACCCCAGAAACAAGCCCCCCAATCCCAGAATACACGCCCTCTTCAACAGTGTTTTAACTGCGACAGCTTTGGGTACATGATAAGTCAGTGCAATTATCCCCCTTATTGCTCCCACTGTCACGAGCATGGTCATCGCCGTAGCGATCGCCAAAAATGTGCCGATAAAGCCCCTGCAGGGTATAGGCCCAACTTCCAGAAATCGAACCACCCACGTTCCCAAAAGTTCTCCAATCCCCAGAAACCAGTCCATTCCCAGCCTCAGTCAAACCACCAACCAAATAGATTACGACCACAGGGTCAATCACCCTATTATCCCATGTACAAACCCCAGTACAATCAGCAAGGTCAGATAGTCCGGTACGTAGAAGTACCCGCGGAGTAATCATTTTCCCCAGAGTACAGTTTTCATTACAAAGCTGGGCACTTCCGCAAACACTTCCGCAAACCGCAAATTCCGCAATTGCGGAAGATGTTTTTCGTTTGCGGATTTGCGTTTGCGGCAAAGTCATCGCAAATTAGTGAATTTGCGTTTGCGGATTTGCGTTTGCGGAAGTGATTTTGAGTTTGCGGATTTGCGTCACTTTTCAAGAACACCCTCCAGCGTATGGTGATCCCGTAGAATAGTGATGGCGAACCTATGGCACGCGTGTCAAAGGTGAAACGTTGCTGTTTTTTTGTTGACACGCCTAAACTGACATTTCTATCGTCCAAAAGTTAAACAAAAACTATAAAGAATGAAAATCGATCAAATCAAGAGACGTTTTTAATTTCATCTAATTAAATAGGAAATGATTATATATATTTTTTGTAAATAAACATTCAATTCTCTATATTTGATGGCTATTTAATTACATATTACTGTGGTTGGATTTGAATTGAAATAAATTACCATTATAAATAGTATAAAATTAAGTATTAATTTTGGCTGGCAACTCTAAATTATATATTCATAATTCAGAATTGGCAACCCTGAGTTCTTCTTTCTCTGTCTTTAGTCGAGCCATGGCGTCGTTTTACACGGGCATTTTGATTTAATGAGTCGAATTAAGTCATTATTAATCACTGTTGTGTAGTGTTATGTTTCATTATTAATTAATATTAAGTGTTTGGTGATGTTAATTATTAGTATTAAGTGTTGAAACTAATTAGGCCTAACGTTAATTCATCGTTTTACTTGTTCTAACATCCATTTGTCACATTAAATATTTGTGTTAACGATTTTGAATTGCTATTGTTTTTTAATATTTCAGCCTTATCATAATGGCGGAATCAGTAAACAAAAAAATAAAATTGTCAAAGAAAGGAAGCGGAAGAAGTTTCCAAGATTGGTGGACTGAAAAATATGGCGTTAGTGATACGAACGACAAAGCTCTATGCGTCCTGTGTAGTGAAACAGTTGTGAGCAGAACTTGGAATGTGAAAGGCATTTCGACACTAACCACCAGTGGCTTCTAGAAAACAGTGAGGAAGAACGTAAAGAATAAATATTGCGAATGTTAAAAGATAAACAGTCTCAATCAGACAATTTACTTAAATTTGTAAGTGGGCCTTCAAATTTAGTGTCTGCAAGCTTCAGTATTTCACATACTTTTGTCCAGCATGGAAACTCACTTAGTGATGGAGATTTCGTTAAGGAAGCTTTTATGAAATGTGCACCATTTTTATTTGATGACTTTCAAAATAAGCAGCTATTATTCAGCGTATTAATGAATTACCAATTAGTAGAAATACTGTTAAAGACAGAGTGATGAACATGAACTCTGATATAGAAAATCAAGTGAAAAAAGACTTAAATGCATGTGATTTCTTTTCTATTTGTCTCGATGAGACCACCGATGCTACGTCATCGGCTCGATTAGCTATTATTGCTAGATATCCCAGTGGGAATGCAATATATGAGGAATTATTTAAGTTTGAAAATTTGCCTCTGAATACAACAGGAGCAGATATATGTGAGGTTGTGTTAGAATGCTTCGTGATAAACAGATAGATATGTCAAAAATAGTGTCAGTTACGACAGATGGTGCCCCAAATATGGTTGGACGAAATGTTGGATTTGTGAAACATTTTACAGAAACTGTTGGTCATCCGCTTGTATGCTTTCACTGTATTATACATCAAGGGGTATTGTGTGCAAAGGTAGGTTTAAAAGAAGTTAATGATGTAATGGCAGTTGTGACAAAAATAGTCAATTTGATAGCTTCACGGGCTTTGTACAAACGAGAATTTATGTCACTGTTAAATGAAGTTGATTCAATTTATAATAGATTACTTATGTATAATAATGTGCGATGGTTAAGTCGCGGTAAGGTACTTGAACGTTTTGTGGAATGATTAAATGAAATCAGGCTATTCTTAAATTTGAAAAATATAGAACAGTTTCCTCAATTAACTGATGTGGCTTGGCTCAGTAGACTTATGTTTTTCACTGATCTGTCATTACATCTGAATGAACTCAATATTAAATTACAAGGTTTTAGAAAAACTATTGATGTAATGTTTGGCTTGATCAAAGGCTTTGAAAGCAAGCTCAACATTTTTAAACGTGACTTGGAAAGTAGAAGTTATAAGTACTTTCATAGGTTGAAGAAACATTTTGATGAAATGAAGTGCCAAGACAGAGACGAATTGGAACAAGCTCGAGAACAATTTGTTGAAATTTTAAACTCTATAATTGAGCAGTTTTCAACAAGATTTGTGCAGTTCAGAGAGTTAGAAGGAACAATAAATTTTATAAAATATCCTGATAAAGCTGTTTTTACAAATCTGAAGTTAGATTTGTTTGACTGGTTAGATTTAAATGACTTTGAAGTGCAGTTAGCAGAGTTCCAATCCAGCTCTATTTGGAAGCAAAAGTTTATTGATCTTAGATCTGAGTTAGAAACACTCGAGCGAAACCGCTTGCAGGGATCTGTGAATATTAATTCTGACAATGAAATTCTGAAAATGTGGAACTGGATCCCGGAAACTTTTGAGACTCTTAAAAGACTTGCCAAAGCTATACTGACAATTTTTTCATCAACTTACTCCTGCGAAACTTTGTTCTCAACTTTGAATAACATCAAAACGGACAAGAGAAACAGATTGGTTGATGATGTCAGTGCTGCTTGTGTAGCATTAAAATGTACGAATTACACACCTGCTATAAAAGAGCTTTCTTCAAGAGTACAGCAACAAAGAAGTCACTAAATAACATGTAAAATTGTAGTTTTTATTTTAAAACATTTTATTGTCATTTATTTTTATTTTACCTGTATTGCTCAAATGAGCTAGAATAGATAGTTTTATTATTATAATTGCGATGTTCCTTTGATAACAGTGATCGTTTATGTATGTGACACGCCACTTGAATATGATCACGAAAATTTTTAATTTTTGACATCCAGGGTTGAAAAGGTTCGCCATCACTGCCGTAGAATATGACCCAGGTCCTCGCATAGGAGACAATTCGAGCCCTTTTTTAGACCCTACATTGGAGGCAGCAGTTCAACCTCCTTCCTCCTAAATTACAGTAATGAACCCAGATACACACACAAACTCCCCATCAGGATAATAGGTGCGGACCTCCTAGATTTAATAATAAATTGTAGCGCTGATAACCAAAATTTAACTGCTCTCCTAGATACAGGAGCACACGCGACGTTAATTAAGAAACAATGTGTAGATGAATTACTAGAGAGTACAGATTACAAATATGAAATTAAGGCCCTCCTCTCAACTCAGAGGAGTTACGGGCACACCCATACCTACATACGGAGAAATTGAATTATATTTAGAAGTTGGAAACGCGGTATACCCCGCGAAATGTTGTATAGTGGACACAGTCGCCACCTTTCAGACAGATATCCTACTAGGTATGGATTTTTTTAACCGGAATCAATGGGAGATTTACCCAGCCGGAAAGTTAGTAAAGTGTCGAAATAGGACACACCATCTCCGTGAGAATAACAGACAGCTTAATGCTAATAGAATTAGTTCAGTTCAGATTTCCGAAAGAAATAGGAAACCCCCTCCACTTGATAGCAGTTCAAGTCAGCCGGTTGCATCCAGAGGGACAACCGCTCCAGAAATCAGACCCCAGTAATCAGTTCCAGTTGTTGAATCCAGTTGGATCAACACAGTCAGTTTCCAGTCAGTCAGTCAGTTTCAGTCAGCCAGTTTCAGTCAGCCAGTTTCAGTCAGCCAGTTTCAGTTCAGCCAATAAGGCAAATTTTAGTCGCCGAACCAGAGTCAGATTCTCAATTTTTCATATGCCCTACCGAGCATATAACAGTAGCACCTTATGAGAAGATCTGTTTCCTAGCAAAAGTAGTCGACAGTCAAGGAAAATTATTAGAGTCAGAGCGTACTCTGATTACAGAGAAAAGTAATTTCAAAAGAGATGTTCTTATTGCCCAAGTCCTTAGTCAGAGTCAGAATTCAGCTATCCCTGTTGTTTGTTTAAACAAAGGAAAAAGCCCTATCGAATTAACTTCAAATCAGAAAATAGGAACTGTTTCCACAGTAGAAATAGATTCAGATTTCCCCACCAGTACGATAAATCGTGTTTCCAGTTCCTTAGAGTTAAACCCTTCAGTATTAAAAGAAGAATATAAGAAATGTCTGGAGCACTCCCTTCAGGAGTCACCAGCTTTACAGGATCCCAAACTAATGGAATCACTTCTCGATTTCCTGATAAGAAATAGAGATGTGATTGCCCTAAAAGGAGATCCTCTGGGCCGAACTAATTTGGTCCCTTTTGAAATCAAGTTGGAACCCAATTCCAAACCCATTTTCATTCCTCCCTATCGGGTTCCACATTCCCAATTAGTCACTATTGAGGAACACATCACGGACATGTTGGAGCAGGATGTCATTCAGCCTTCAGCTAGTCCCTGGTCCGCTCCTATGATTCTGTCTCCAAAAAGGACGGAACATCTCGCCCTTGTATAGATTTTAGACGCCTGAACACATTACCATCCCAGACCGTTTCCCGATTCCAAACATGCAGGAAACAATTCTGAACGTAGGGAAAGCGAACTTCTTTTCATCCCTCGATTTAGCATCGGTTATTGGCAAATGGAGGTCAGTCCCGAATCTCGGGCATTGACTGCTTTCTCCACTAACCGAGGCCATTACGAATTCCAGGTTTTACCTTTCGGAGTCCGAAATGGGCCTGCTAATTTCTCTAGGTTGATGAATATAGTCCTTTCCGACCTATTAGGTGTCGAAGCTCTCGTTTATCTTGACGATATTATCGTTACAGTTCGGACATAAAAACACACTTTCAACGTCTTCAGAATGTGCTATCACGCTTGAGAAAAGCACACCTTAAACTGAACTTGCAAAGTGCAACTTTTTACAAGAGTCCCTGGTATACCTAGGATTCCTACTCATCCACAGGAATTAAACCTGATCCAGCCAAACTCGAAGCCTGGAAAGGTACCCTGTACCCAAAACCATCGACGACGCCCGTGCATTTATTGGTTTTGTCGGATTCTATCGGAATTTATCCCCCAATTTTCAAATATTGCTAAACCCATTACTAATTTGTTCCAGAAAAATTCTAAATTTAACTGGGAATCCGATCACCAACATGCCTTTGAAACTTTAATTTAAACTAACCTGTCATCCCATACAATATCCTGATTACACAAGACCCTTGTCATAGCCACAGATGCTTCCTCCTATGGACTAGGAGCCGTCCTGTTACAGGACGTAGACGGTGTGGAATTACCCATTGCTTATGCCAGTCAACTTCTCTCTGCACCTCAACGGAATTATTCCACTACGGACCGAGAGGCCCTAGCGGTATATTGGGCTTTGAAAAAATTCCGAAATATCGTCTATGGCTACGATGTAACCATCAAGACTGACCATAAGCCACTCACGTACCTCTTCAAGGACAAGCTACTTGAAGGACGTTGAGTAGATGGGCTCTGTTGATTCAGGACTTTGCGGCAAAAATCGTATACAAACCGGGAAAACTTCAAGTTATTCCAGACGGATTGTCGAGACTCAAGCCCGACGCCCAAGTGAATAAAATAGGAATTCTTCCTGTGTTCGACTACGAGTGTCTGCAATACTCCCAACAACAGGACCAACACACCCAAAACCTTCGGGCGCGCCTGGAACAAAAGGAACCATCGAAGGTAAAAGAACAGTACAACCTCAAAGATGGGCTCGTACATTTCAGGAACGAAGATGGAAACGACCTCGTGGAGATACCAAAGGATCTCGTCGATATAGCCATTGGACTTTGTCACGACTCACCTTTGTATGGCCACATGGGGCCGGATCGCACCATCAAGAGTCTTTTGGAGCGATACCACTTTCCCGAATGAACAGAAAGGTACATGAATACATCGCGAATGTCCGTCGTGTTTAAAACATAAGGGCAACGTACCATCCACAGCTCCTATGCATAAATATCCAGTATGCCAAAGGCCCTGGCAAAGAACTGGAATGGATATACTGGGACCATTCCCAAAACATCAAAGGGAAACCAGTACATCATTGTGTTTACGGACCACTTCTCGCGTTACAGCGAAGTAGCTGCCATTCCAGACCAGACCTCGGAAACTGTGGCAAGAGCCCTAGTGGAACGCGTCATCCAAATCATACACTCCTTCCATCCTAATCTCGGATAACGCCTTAGTTTCACTTCCAAACTGTTCGAGTCACTCTGTAACATGTGTAAAATTAAAAATACACACATTGTGGCATACCATCCGCAGGCAAACGGCTTAGTGGAAAGGCACAATCGAAAGATCTTAGAAGCCCTGCGCCACGTTGTCGATGCATCCTCCCGTACATGGGATGATTCCCTTCCCATGGTACAAACAGCCATCAACAATGGCTATAATGTGTCCATCGGGGACACCCCTCATTTCGTCCTATATCACTACGACAAGCGTCTACCTTTTGATTTGCCCGACCAAATCGACCCGGCAGTTCTAACATCTTCCGAGATGGCAGAAGCAAATCAGCAACTAGCTGAACGATCTTTCAAGATTTTTGACATAATCCGCTATGCCCTAGACCAACGAAACCAACAGATGGAGCAAGAGCAACATAGGCGTCATCCCCGTCAACGGACTATAATCGTCGGTATGCGATGTTATCTGAAGAGCGTGAAACCGCCAGGTGCTCATCGCAAATTATACCCAAAATGGGATGGCCCATATAGGATTATGAAAAACCTCGGAAAAAATCGTTATGAAATCCTCGACCTCCGGGATCATTCCAAACTAAAGATCATTCACGCTGACAATTTGAAGATAGCTCCGAACAACACCTTCCCAAAAAACAGCTGCCAGGCGTTCGAGCCGCCTATCCTTCGAAAGGTCAAGGTATTAACAAATCGAGCAGGGATAAAAAAACTGAAGTGGTCACCGCGGGAACCACTACCCATGACGAAGATTGGTACCTCGTAATACCACCAGTACTCGAGCCAATCTCTGAACAAGAGGAGGCCCCAGAACCAAGAGTCCCATCGGACCCAGACCCTGGAGAAACCCCTTCGAGAGGATCACTCAGTGGAACTCCACCATCTCCTCCAACTCCACCATCTCCTCTGTCACCACCCTCACCGATTGATGATCGACGCACGGACCCTACATACCGCCCGCAAATGCATCCCACGTGAACTAGAACCTTCACATAAGAAACGAACCCGCTCAGAATCCGAGCTTAACGGTCGACCCCCATTGCCACCAAAACGAGGCCGACCCTTCGTCCACAAACACAAGTATCCACACGGCCACCCAGCTCCGTATAATCTAAGGCGTAGAAATGAATAAAATTGTCCCCCTTATAATTTTCCAAATTATTTACTCTTGTAGCCCTAGCATTAAAATTTCTACCGGAGTTGTTATAGAAAAGCTTGGAAGGTAAATTTTTGAAAGGACACGCGGACCTTTTTATCAATTTGCAACCCCTGCTAGAATCAAGATCAATCTCCTTCAGATACAAACCCAATTAAAAACGTTTGAAAGTAAAGTTCAGGTTCTTTTCCAGGGAAAGATCAGATTAGTCGCGTTCTGTTAGAAAATACCTTCGAAAATATTCGAACACAGCACGCCCTATCAGAAATATTAGCATTACCATGGATAAAAACTGGAACTCAAAACTCGGAAAAAATTAATCAAAGAAATAAAAGGAGACTGATAGATATAGGAAGAAAAATATTCAAGGGTTTATTCGAATTAGCAACCGAAGAAGATATTAAAAGAATTGAACTCAAATTGAATCTCTTCGCGCGAAATCGGCAATATAATGGACACATGTTAGAACAAACTATTAGGTCACTGCACGAAAACAATCGCTTCCTCCACGCCCTTTCAGATAAATTCACATACCTTAAATCCATGTTATCTCAATACAAAGAACACAAAAGATATCTAGAATTGATATAAATAATTAACCTACAAGTAACCCTAATCGCTAAATATTTACAGCAAATAATTACGATTCATTCCAAGGTTTTGCGTGCAACCCAGCTAGCCCATGGAAAAATCACTCTTTCCACCCTAATACCATGGGAAACACTTCAGTCCTTGATTCACACCGCCCAGACACAATTAAAATTATCAACCATATTCCCACTCAACCATACTAATTACCCCAAATTTCTAGAATACACCTGGACTGTACATGGGCCACGCCCCTACATATACCTCATAATTGTACCATTTATCGATGCACTCATTTATGACGTATATAAATTTCACCCTTTCCCAACACCCTACCAAAACAACTCTAATGTCTATCGATTGTATTTACCTACCGTACCACCTTGCCTTTTCCTCACCAAAGATCTGTCAGCCTATTCTATGATGTCAGATAGCGACGTCCGGCATTGCCGATTCCCGCAAACGAATAAACAACTCGTTTGCCCTCCACTCAAACCAGTCATTCTTCCAACTACTAGGTCTTGCTTTATCGACTTAATTCGTGACCGGCATGCCCCGTTATGTTCATTTGCAAAATTTCATTCCTCTAAAACCGTCCAACTACGAATTGGACCGGACATCTGGGTTTCTTTCGCGAACAGGACTGCCGCTACTCTCGAGTGTCCGTCAAATTATTCCCTCATCACAATCCCTATGGTTATTCGGCTACCAATTGGTTGCTCATTGCGTTCAAAAACCTTCCAAATATACAACTCGTACAAGGTTACCATTAATAACTCATACCCCTTCCCGTCGCAAATTAAATTTAAACCCGTCATAGAGATCTTAAATCTCTCCATGAAACCTGTAACCATCCTACCCGAGCTACATGCCCCTGAATGGAATGATCAATTGAATCGTTTTAAAATTTTAGATGATAACCAGAATAACCTCTTACAAATACTACAACCTGTAACAACTTTTTCAACATCTGCCGTTAGTATTATTATTGTATGTGCTTTTATCCTCGGTATATTTGGAG